>SNQJ01S0157265.1:0-13386 GCA_010110895.2 Picea sitchensis
TCTCCAAAAATTGACCTATAGGGGCTTCATCCTTCATCACTTCACTTTCCATCTCAATCCCCCTAGGGTCACCCGAGACACCCCCCTTGTGTAATATTTCTCCTTCACTAAAGCGAGGGGAGGATTTATCTAAGGTGACAATGGGTAGACTCTCACATAGTTCTCTCCATCTTGTGGATTGGGGTGGGAGTTTACCAACCTGCAATTTGTGCGATAACAATTCCCCCACATGAAACTCTTACCACTAATTATTATGTCATGGAATGATGAAGCTATTGTTGAAAATGAAGATATGAACTTTTGCAAGTACCATGCTGCCCCAACAAAGCTCCCAACTTCAATGACAATTGTAGGAATTTTCCATTTTATGATGGCTTCCAACGTTTCTAGATCTATCTTGAGTTCCTCTCCATCGATCACAAACCCAAAATACACCAATGACTACTAAGAAAACTCACATTTCTTGAGGTTAGCCAAAAATTAGTGCTTTTCATTGGTCTCTAACACCTACATACGATGTGAGATGTGCTTTTCCTAGGTAGAGATATAAACCAATATATCATCCAAATATACTATAACAAATGAATTTGAATATCGACGTAATACATGATTCATCAATCTTGTAAATGTAACTGGTGCATTACATTATCCAAATCGCATGACTGACCATTCATACAAACCTTGCATTTCCTTGAAGGCAGTATTCAAGGTGTCTTCTTCTTTGACATGCAACTGGTGGTATTCTGATTTCAGATCCAACTTGGTGAAGTACTTGGCATGCTACAACTATTCTAAAGAATAATCGATCCTAGGTAGAGGGTACCGATTCTTGAGTGTAATATTGTCTAAAGCTCTGTAATTGATACACATATTCCAAGTCACATCCTTCTTGGGTATTATAATTATATGTGACCCACAAGGTAAGGTGTTTGGTCGAATCACTCCTGGCTCTAGTAGTTGCTGCAACTACTTCTTCACTTTTTTTATTCCAAAATGGGCTATCTATACAGTCCAATGTTCGACAATTGGGAGTTTGGAAATAACTGTATTTTATGCTCCACTTCCCTCTTGGGTGTAACGACTTTAGGATCCTAGAACACTCCTCTGTATGCCTATAGAAAATCCTCCAACTGATGTTTTTTCTCTTTAATACACCCCTATAGGGATGCCTTTTCTCTTATTGACCCATCATCAGACTAATTTTCTCTTAAGAAAATTAAAACATATTTCTTACTAGAACTAATCAACTTCTTGGCTTGGTTGGCACTTATCGATGAGATCTTCGATTTACCTTTGTGTGTGTTGATTATGTAGGAATTTCCATCCTTGATAAAGTATCATTGGTTGGCTCTCTCCATGAATATTTCATCCCTCTTATACATGTAGGGGATCCCAACACTACACCACACATGTCCAGGGGTACTACATCCAACAAAACTTGATCAATAAATTTTGCACTTACAACAAATTTAATATTACACTATTTCATTACCTTGATCTTTTCATCCTTGTTTACCTAAACTAATGGATATGGGATAGAATGATCACGAACCTCCAATCCAATCTTGCTGACTAGATCCACTGATACGATATTATCATGTGAACCAAAGTCTAACATAACATCTATCTTGGTTTTCTTGACTTGGATCTTGATATGGAAGAGTTTGGTCATATCCTTCTCTTCCCAGAGATGAAGGCTAGTCAAATTCACCTCCTTCTACACTGATGTGAATACAATATTCTCATCCACATCATAGTTTCTTTTGACTTGATTTCTCAAATCCATGGCGATAAGATTCTTTTTCTTTGTATCCTTCTTGTAGTTCTTCGGTTTCAGCTCTGGATGTAGTTTCCAATACTTTTCCTCAGTGCCAACATCAATATTGAAATGGTTACATTAGTTGATGGGATCCTTGCACTTATGTGTAGTGACTTTCGTATTATTATCCTCCCCCACTTTCCACTTATTTTTCCCTTCCTTGGAAGTTTCTCGGTGCTCTTTTTGCTTGGAACTGCTTGTTTTCCCTTTCTTATGGCCTATGTTTTCTAGATACTATGCCTATACAGATGCCTCGTCCACTATACTTGGCTTGAAAATAATCACTTTCTTTTGTTGATGACTATTTATACCCCCAAGATAATTGAGGATTACATCTTGGTTCTTGGGAGAGATACCCATCATGATGGCCATCTTTCTGAACTTGGTGGTGCACTCTTATACACTCTGACCTTGCCTTTGCCTGAAGTAATGCCAAGAGATCCATTGGTCCTCTACATACCCAATATGATAGAACTGGGACTTAATGAGGGTTTTGAAATCCTCCCACTTAGTTACTGGCGGATCACCCTCCAACCTAAGTGTCTTTGTGTGACATTCCCATAGGTTAAAGAATGACCCTCTAATTTAAGTTTGGAAAATGATATATTTTTCTCCTCGTCTATATGGTGAATGTTGAAATAAACTTATAGTTGTTGCAACCAATGATTCAATTTTAATGCATTGATCTCACCTTGGTATGGATTTATGTCCACTTTTTCTTCCATCTTGAATAGGTACTATGAATGGTTAATGCCAATCGATTTGGGATGATATTTCCCAGGCTCTTTCCTTGACACCTTTTCTAGGTCTTCATTATCTCATGATTTCCCTTTTGATCCGATATTAGAGTTAGAGCCTACAACCTCTCATTATGGTTTGATATTGATTTCTAGAGCCTCCATGAGGAGGGACATATTGTGAGATATGTTAATGAATTTCTCTTCCAGATCAAAAATATCTCCTCTACTAGATCTCGAGGGTTTTTATGAACAAACACGTTGTCCATGGCTAGGGTACTATTACTTTATTCTTAAACCGATTCCTGGATCCTTGAAAATTTCCATAAATACCCCAAAGAAACCTCACTCTGATACCAATATGATCTGTAAACTTCCATGGATATTCCACTTGAACAATTCATCATAACATATCTTACAATATTATGAAATATTAGATTGACATAGTTTGTTTCCTTAGATCCAAGATTTATTATCTCTAGCTTATGGATTGAATTTAAGAAATAATTGAAATATAAAAATGAAAGAATCGGAACAAAATACACACCATCCACAAAAATGAACACAATATTTGACCCGGGAAACCCAAAATGGGAGAAAATATATCTAGAAGGCGAGGTGTATGCTTTGCTCTCTTTGCTTCAATTATAAAATGGACATACAAAGGAATGTGAACTCACTATGGAGTTACATTTTGGCACTATGGCTTGAACGACTGCTACAAAATCCTCCTCTTCCTCTATTATGCTCAAAAAATACCACTCTTATATGTTTTTCTTAGCTATGGAACAAGATACAATGCAAAACAATGGAACCCCTTCTCCTCCTGGTGGATCGGTATTCAACATTGCTCGATAGCCATCTATGGGTAAGGCTTTGACTTCCTCAAACCTCAATTGTGATAAGGTTTTGGGCCTTATACAATCTTATTGAAACCTCACACGTGGATAGCCCCATATGCATGAGTAATGGGGGATGACATGGCATCCTCTCATACCATGGTGGTCAAAAAGGTAGGTCAGATTGCAGGAGGCATAAATTTCGCATACGAACTCCAATTGAAGTGATTCTTACACCATTGGAAATGTATCAGTGTGTAGAATATAAAATATTTCTCTAGAGTAGGTTTGGACCCAAAAATAATTTTGTTTGATTCCTAAACTAGCTCTAGAATAGTTTAGGTGGGTTTTTTGGACCCAATTTTCCAAATTTTCCAAATTGGGACCTGTTTCTAAAATGGCTCTGCAAGTTGATTCCTGTAGTTTTTTCCACTCTACAAGCATCAAGATAGATGAAAAATAATATAATGATCCAATCTAGATCATATCTAACTATCAAGTTTACTCTTGTTACTTCATTGACCAACTTAGGAAGGCTCTCACATGAGATGGTCCCTATGGGTGGAAGTAAAACCACTCCTATGGAGCTATTTCCCCAAGTGAATTCATAGAAAGATAAGTATTATGTATTAAATATTTTAATGTGTATAATTAACTTGTTGATTTTTGTTGTGTGTGAAGATTCATTTTTCTAAATGGGTAAAATTCTGAGTGAGACATTAAGGGATATTGGAAAGAAAATTATTTATAGATTTGAGGTTATTACAACCATTTGTTATTGTTTAAGAATGGTGACATTGTCCTTTGTTTGTAAAATATCATCCAACTATAGAAATTGTAAAGAATTTCCTTAGTGGGAATCATTGATGACGCAAGGACTAGGAAAGAGTTGAATTTATCTCCACTTAAAATGATTTTACCTATATTATTTTATGTTCTTCCATGTATTCAACTAATAATAAGTATAATTTTGTGCCGCAAATAGTAATTATGTAACTAGATGAGAATATTCTATAATTAATATACATGATTAAATGTTTTCTCTAGTGCTTTGAGAAATTGTTGTGAATGCATGTTTAATTTTGTTGCAATTATCATTAATATGGATTATATAACTATTGTTTTTACAACCTAATTTTGCTCACATGTACAATTTGAGTGTTTTTTCCCACATGCATCACTTTTACAGTCATTGTTGATGTTTGTAGCATTAGATAGGTATTTACACATAGGTCTAAGTGTCTAGACGTGTAGAATTCGTCCAAAGCCTTCTACCTTGAGACTTTACTTTAATTAAAGGAATTATTAAAGTAAAGTGATTTTATTAATTAGTTGGGTTATTTAAGGAAATTATAAAAGTAATTAACATTTAATCTTAGCCATTCATTTCAAGTGAGTTGAGAAGTAATCTCAACCATCAATCACTTTGGAGATTAGGGTTAGGTGATAACTCAAGATTATAAAAGAAACGATACAGTGAAGGAGGAAGACACTTGTGTGCGAGACACAGTTGGATCACAAAGGAATATGATTCAAGGATATCCTGAATAGGTGGAGAAGGACTTCCATCTAGAGATTAGGTCAAGGAGAAGAGAGAACAGAGGTAACCATATGTGGGTTCCAGTAGAGAAAATCCATAGGAAAGGGTTGGGTCGTACAAATTTTTCTATACATTCCTTGAGTTTGTGTATGTGGGTTTCCATGGAGATAGGCACATATATGCAAGTTTACTTATGGAAAGGCAAATACACCTCAAAAAGTGTGCCATATCTAGTTCGTACTACAGAGCAAAATTTGTCAGGTTTGTCTGTAGTTGTATTTCTCTCAATGGGCCATTATCCCTGTTATATGAGCCCTGATTTTATCATAATAAAATCATCTCAGTATTGGTTTTCCATCTGGGTTTTTTTCTAGGGGTATCTACCCAAAAATATTGGTGTTTGTGTGTGCATGAGTTGTTTTCTAGTATTGCTTCTGCTATATTTATTTGACTTGAATATTCCAACGATTTTTTTTTTGTGAGTTGCTAACTTGATATGCAGTAAGGAAATCAATAGATGAAAATATACCTAGGTGTCAGAGTAAGGGATTTCAACATGGTATAAGAGAAGTTGCTATGAGAGGAAGCAAGATCTCATGTCCATAAAAATTGATACAAAATCTATTAGATCTGCAAGAGATCTTATCAGATCTATAACCAATAGGCATAAATAGAAGGACAGATTTCAGGGAATCAGTCGTACCTAGGAAGAACTAGGGTTTTGCAGTCATACAGAGTTGTACACAGGTTGCATAAGGAACATGCATGTACATACATGGGTTTCTTTGGATATAATAATGTATACGCAGGTTTTAGTAAATGAAGTTGTGTACATATGTGGGTTTCAATTGTGATAGGCACGTATAGGTCAATACAGGGGCAATTTCAACATCATGTTATTTCCAGTGAAGTTTATCATGTCTAAGGGATGGAATCAACACCTATGAGAGTTGAACATATATTGGATGGAGCATCCAAATTCCTATCTTGGAAATAAAGAGTGACTTTGTCCTTGAAGGTGTATGACCTTTTGGAATTAGTGGACAAATTAGTTGCTCTATAGACAAATCCGACAACTTTGGAATCTCATGAGAAGAATGAGATCAAATCTAAGAGGGTAATATTGGATTCACTTAAGGATCATCTAATTACTCACCTATTTGAGAAGAATAAAACCAAATATATGTTTGATTCCTTGATAGGTTTATTCCAGAGCAGTAACATGAATAAGAAGATGGTCTTAAAAAATAGACTCAGATTTGTGCAGATTTCTAGATATGATAATTTTTCTAGCTATTTCATGATGATCACATAGATACATGATCAAATTATAGCCATAGGGGAGAAAACAAAGGACGTAGAGCTCATGAATGTGGAATTTAATGGTCTTCCCAAGTCTTGGGAACCATTTGTCAAGGGTTTCTATGCTCAGGAAAAACTCCTTGACTAGMGGAGTGTTTGGGATGATTGGATCTAGGAAGAGACTCAGGAGAAGTATAAAAGAAACAAGCAAGGAAGTAGTAATGAGAACTTGGTCATTGTSAACAAGACAAGGATGGGAAAAGGAAATGGTTCTAGCAAGAAGGGTAACAATGATGGATGATAATCATAGCCAGGGAAGAAGAAGAACTTGAGTAAAATCAAATGATTCTCATGTCATAAGAATGTACATGATGCATATTGGTGTCCATAGAAGTGTTGTAAATTTATCCTACTCAACACCCGACAATTAACTCAAAATAAAATCACTTTATCTACTAAAATCACAATTGATTCATCAACGAAACATACAGAGGAAGCATAAAAAAAGAAACCAAATCAAGCACATAAGAACACCAAAATTTTCGGGCATAAACCCATGGAAAAACCCCTAAGGGAAAAACAATGTTGAGAATGATTTTATTATGCTAAAATCATGGTTCCCCTAATAGGGATAATGGCCCACTGGGAGAAATACAACTGTAGAAAAACCTAGCAAAGGCTGACCTGACGAATGAACCAAAATTGCATGCTTTTCGAGGTGTACATGATTTTCCTTCTTGTGAACTGTGTATGTACATGAATGTCTACAATGCGAACCACATATATGTATGGAAAACATGTGTGGCTTCCTCTGACTGAAACCCACCTGTGTGATCCTCTGTTCTGTTTTCTCCTTGACCTAATCTCTAGATGGAATTCCTTATCCACCTATCCAATATCTCCTTGAATCAAATTCCTTCTTGATCCAAGCTCTCAAGTATCAAGTGTTTCTTCTGCTTCACCCTAGCCTTTCTTTTATAATTGTTAGTTATAATATATTTTTAATATCAATTGAGATTTAGATTGCATGCATGCTAACTTTTAGCATATTCTAAAATAACTCAATTAACTAATACATAATTAATTAATCAATAAAATAAATTTTCTTTAATAATTTCTTTAATTAAAGTAAATTTACCAAGTTAGAAGGCTTTGGATAATTTCCACAAGCCTAGACACATATACTTGCGCAGAAATACCTATATGATGCTACCACAAGCATCAACACTTCCTTTTAGTGAAGAAGGTATTTTGCACCACTCCAAGTTTGTCTTTGAATAAAATAAACTTCCCTTTCTCCGAGGGCTTGGTCGGAATATCTGCAACATGCTCATATGCAGAAATATAATAAATCTTTATTTCTCCCTTCTGGATCCTATCTCGAATGAAGTGGTATCTGATCTCTATATTCTTGGACCTATTATGGAATACTAGATTCTATGAGAGTTTGATACAACTATGATTATTGTACTATATCACCGTAGGCCCCAACTCCTAATAAAATAATCCTCTAAGTAATTTGTGAATCCAAATGGATTAAAAAATAGCCATACTTGCCGCCATATAATCTGCATCTACTGAAATGAGTGCTACACAATTTTTCTTTCTACTGAACCAAGTGATCACTGTTGATTCCAAGTTGAAGCAACACCCCGAGGTGATCTTTCTGTCTACTACAATGCCTTCCTATTTTGAGTCTCTATATCCCTGCAACTCCACTCCATCGCCTCCAAGATATCTCAATCCATACTCCAATGTACCTCTCAAGTATATGAGAATATGTTTCACTACTATCCAATGCACCTTCCTTGGATCCACCATGAACTGACTAAAGGTGTTCACAGAAAAACAAATGTCTGGCCTGGTGTTGACCAAATACATAAAGGACCCTATCAGCTGCCTATGTATCCTTGGATCCACCAACTATGAATATGAAGTGTCAATCTTCTTCAGATTGGTAACCATAGGCATAGCCATTGGCTTACATTGCTCCATCCTGAATCTCCTCAAGTTCTCAACTCCATACTTCCCTTGTTCAAGAAAGATCTCTCTCGATACCTGCCATACCTCTAATGCCAATAAATAATGCATCAAGCCAATGTCCTTCATCTCAAACTCAATATCCAAATATACTTTGCACCCTACAATAATCTCTCATGCACCCATGAGAAATAAATCATCAATGTACAAAACCCAGATGAGAGGATCCTCTCCAACAAGTATGAAGTACAAGTTAGGATCCACCCCACTCTTGGTAAAGCCCATACTCTGCAAGTATCCTTCAATCATGGACTACCACACCCTAGGTGGCTGTTTGAGTCCATACAAGGATTTCTTAAGACTACACACATGATACTCCCTCCCATGTACCTTAAATCCATGAGGTTTCTCTATGTATACTTCCTCCTCAATGATCGCATTGAGGAAATCTATTTTCACATCCATTTGATGTATCCTCCACCTCATAACTGAAGCAATAGAATTAACAGATCAAATAGAAGAATACTTGGCGACTGGAGAAAAATTCTCCTCATAGTACACTCCCTCTTTGTGGGAGAACCCTCTCACCACAAACCTTGCCTTGAAATTCTCTACCATCTGCAACCTGCTTGATATTGTAGAGCCATCTAGAAATCACAATTGACTTCCCCTCCGGTCTTGACACTATGTACCAAACATCATTCCTAATAATAGAGGTGCACTCCTCTACCATGGCATCATGTCATACCTGTTGATCTGTTGCTTCCTAAAAAATGGAAGGCTTAACATGAATGATGCTACTCACAAGCGCCATATAGTTCATAAAATTATTTGGAGGCCTGCCCTCTTTGACTCCACTCCTTGGAGCATCAAAAAATTCCATGAATGTCTACAATATCCACTTAGGTCTCCTGAAAATAATGGAAGGGGATAAATCCTCTTCCCCACCTGAAGTCTAAACTATTGACTACTGCTCATCCTTTGGAGTCCACTGCTCCTCAACCTCTGTCACTACTCACGACTCCTATGATATGTTAGATGCCAAGTTTTCCTCAAACTTAACATCTCTTCTCAATACTGTATTCCGCTATGATGAAAATAAGATCTTTTAAGCCTTTGAGGTCTCACTGTACCCCACAAATATAGCCTTCTATTTTGAAGGCTCCAACTTCGTCCTCTTCTCCAAAGGCACATGGATGTAAAATGGAAAACCAAAGATCCTCAAATGACCAATCTATGGCTTCATCCATGAGAACACATCCTCCAGAGTCTTGTCTCCCAATATCCTATGAGGACTCTTGTTCTGCACATACACTACCATGTTACACGCCTTTTCCAAGAGAAGCATATGCAATTCCTAGTCATGTATCATAGCCCTGGTAAAACCGATGATGGACCAATTATTTCTCTCTGCAATCCCATTCTATTGAGGGTTGTATGAGATTGTCATCTCCCTCTTGATCCCCAACTCCTTGCAAAAATCATTGAAGTCATTGGAGGTGTACTCTCCCCCATTATCCAACCTCAAGAATTGATCTTCTTACCTATCTAGTTCTCTACCTCGGAACTGAACTCTCTGAACCAACTTAATACCTCATCCTTGGCCTTCATAAATAAGATTCAAGTTTTCGTGGAAAAATCATTAATAAATTTCACATAATATGACGATCCCTGTAATTATGCTATTGACATCGACCCACTCACATTTGATTGAATAAGATCTAATATCCCCTTGGACCTACTCTTGCTGCTAAGAAAATAAGTCTCGACATTCTTTTCAAGTGCATAGCCTTTGCACAGTCCCTACTGCTCAATCCTTAACTCTAAAAGACATGTAACAATCCCCCTGAGAATTGAAAAAGCCTTGTAGTGTATGTGTCCCAACCTCCTATGCCAAAACTCACATAGGCTATCACAATCATGTACCAAGGCCAAAATAAGCTTTACCTACAACTTGTATAAAGTGCCTTCTCTAACCCCAACGACTATTGTGTTGTCCAACCTAGCTTTCTCTGGACGTATGAGTACCTTCCCTCTCTAAAATGTAATGAAAAAACCCTTATCCTCCATAGATGATACTAAAAGCAAATTCTTCTTCAAACATGGTATGTAAAGCACATCCTGTGAATCTAACGATCCTCCTGACTCAAGGTGAAAAATAATTGTTCCCTCTCCCTTCACTACATACTTGGCATTATCACCAAGTTGCAAATGAATATTTGTGTCACTCTCCGTCAGATTGCTAAATAGATCCCGTGCTTCTATCATATGACGATATGCACCACTATCCAAGAACCAAACACTCCTTGTTGTTGTGCTGGTAGAAAGGAAAGAAACCAATGAGTAATCCTTCTCAAAATTTGCTACAATCTCATCAAGTTGCATCTATGCTAATGTTGTTGTATATTTCTTTCCATTACCCTTTTTCTTCTTCTCTAGAAACTGGTATGCATAATGTCCAGTCTTATGACATGTGAAGCACTTGATTTTAATAAATTCCTTCTTCTTTCTTGGTTGTGATGATCCTCCATCACTGCTACCCTTCTTTCTAAAACTCTTTCCTTTTCCCTTCCTTGTCTTACTGACAAGAGACAGGTTCTCTTCACTACCTCCTTTCTTGCTTCTCTTAGACTCCTCGTGAGTCTCTTCTTGGATGCAATCATCCCAAAGTCTCTACCAATATGGGAGATTTTCCCGAGCACAAAATACTTTAATTAATGGTTCCCATGAATTGGGAAGACCATTCAATGCCACATTCATGAGGTTTGTGTCCTCTATTTTCTCCTCTATGGCTACAAGTTGATCACGTACCAGTGTGATCCTCATGATATAGCTGCTAACATTATCAGATCTAGACATTTGCACCAATCTGAGTTTATTCATTAATCCCATCTTCCTATTCATGTTTTGGAATAAACTTACCAAAGAATCAAACATCTCTTTGGCCATTGTATTTTCAATTAGGTGAGGGATTAAATGATCCTTCATGGAATCTAGGAGGACCCTCTCTTATTTGATCTCCTTCTTGTTGTGAGATTCCAAAGATGTTGGATCTTTCCGTGGAGTCACTACTTTATCTACTAACTTCTAAAGGTCATACTCCTTCAATGCCCAATTTACTCTTGCTTTCCAAGATAGGAAGTTGGATGCTTCATCCAATCTATATTCAATTCTCAATGGTGTTGTTTCCATCCCTAAGACCTGATAAACTTCCCTTTAAATAACCTATTGCTGAAAACTTCCTCTGTACTAACTTGTATAGACTTTTATGTGATTCAACCTTCTGTGAACTGCATATATACAACCTTCTGTAAATAACGTATACATGTTTCTCCTTCTCGTGACTAGCGTATTCACACAATTTTCACCACTGTGACCCACGTATACCTTCGTACACCTACAAAAACTTAGTCTTTCCTTAGTATGATTATTTTCCCTAGAATCCATCCTTTGATTTTTACCTATTGGTTATGAATCTACTATGGATATGAAATATGGCTTGGTTTCCTCCCTTCAGAGAACCTACTCTGATACAATGTTGGAAATTTATCCTATTCAACATTCGGGAATTAGCTAAAAAAAATCACTTTATCTACTAAAGGAATAGCTGAGTAATCAAATAAACATACAACAGAAGCATAAAGAAGGAAACCAAATCAAGCACATAATAACACCAAAAGTTTCAGGTATAAACCCTTGGAAAAAAACCGAAGGGAAAACTAGTGCCAATAATGATTTTATTATGTTAAAATCAGGGCTCTCGTAACATGGATAATGACCCACTGAGAGAAATAAAACTGTAGACAAACCTGGAAAAGTCCGACCTGATGTATGAACCAGAAATGAACGCTTTTCAAGGTGTACATGATTTTCCTTCTTGTGAACCACATATGTACGTAAATGTTTACACTGTGAACCACACATATGTACATAAAACATATATAGAAAGCTATGCACGATCTGACACTTCCTTGTGGCTTCCTCTGACTGAAATCCACCTGGATTATCCTTTGTTCTCTCTTCTCCTTGACCTGATATCTAGATGGAAGTACTTCTCCACCTATCTAAGATATCCTTCAATCAAATTCCTTCTTGATCCAAGCTATCAAGTATAAAGTGTGTCAAGTGTTTCTTCTTCTCCACCCTAGCCTTTCTTTTATAAATGTGAGTTATAACCTATTTCTAATCTCACTTGAGATTTAGATTACATGCGAAGAGTGCATGCATGCTAACTTTTAGCATATTCTAAAATAACTCAATTAACTAATTACCTAATTAATTAATCAATAAAATCTATTTATTTTAATAATTCCTTTAATTAAAGTAAATTTACCAAGGTAGAAGGATTTGAACGATTTCCACACGTCTAGACCTGTGTAGAAAAACCCATTTGATGCTACTACAAGAATCAACAAAAAGAATAAAGGAAAAGGAAATATGTAGATGGTAGCATCAACATAGATGCACCTAGATGATTTTGCAATGAAGTTTGAGAATGATTTATCTCTAGTTTCTTTTCTTTCTACCAACAAAGCTACTAGGAGTGCTTGGTTCTTGGACAATGGTGCATCTCGTCATATGACAGAAGCACGATATTTTTTTAGAAATATGATGAAGAGGGACTAATATGTTCATGTGGAGCTTGGAGATGAAGCCAAGTATGCATTAAAGGGAGAGGGAACAAATATGTTCCAGCTTGAGTTAGGAAATTCGTTGGATGCTAAGGATGCTCTTTACGTACCAATATTGAAGAAGAATTTTCTCTTAGTATTAGCTATGGAGGACATGGGTTTTTCCATTAATTTTTGGAGAGGGAAACTAGTCATACGTCCAAAGAAAGCTAACCTGGACACTACAATGGTAATTGAAATTTGTTGGCACGTAGTGGGCAGACTCGATGTTAATCATCAATACACCAACAAAACCCTTAGACATCGGCCCTTTCGACATAACCTGCAGGAAAGTGTAGTCTCACTCGAGTCATCTAGAGGGGTTGTAGGAACCAAGGTTCTACAATGATGAGAGGAAGTGAGGCATTCAACATGTTCTTACTAACCATCTATTCATGTGCCCAGTTTCCATTAATTAACAATTACTTATCATGTGACATACTTTGTGTGCAACATCACTTTACTTAACATACATTCATTCCCCAATTACTTCAATGTG
>SNQJ01S0157265.1:13396-35571 GCA_010110895.2 Picea sitchensis
CTTCTATTAGGTCTTCTTACATCCACCTTATTCTATTTTATTGAAAGGTCTTATTAATATTGACCTTTATTACATCCGAATACATTGATTTACCTATGTGCGGGTTAGGACCTTAACAAACAATGTTTCATTTTACATTTATAAGGAAACTATTAGGGACAACATTGAGAGGACACCGCACATACCACCATAGGTGGTTGAGGCGTATAAGTCAATGACACACTTTAAGGCAGGGCACCACCATATGTATGTACAGGCCAAAAAGGACCCGGATCAGTAATGGTTTCCAACATAGTACAGGATAATCGAGGACGAGATTGGCCATATTATGGTCAATTGGGATGACGAGTGGAATAGCCCACTAGCAATAATAGGGCCATCAGAGAAACAAAACCCGCAAGTAAAAGAGATAGACGATGAATAAGAAGAAGAAGATGCATAGGAAAGAGTAAAGTGCAGAGAGGAAACAACCCAGCAGACAACACCGTGCACAGATAGGAAACGCAAAGAATTGGAGACAGGGAGATCTGTACCTCAACGAAAAAAATGGAAATTCATCAAGGAAGTGGCCATCCAAGCCTTCAAAGAGGAATATTTGGAGAAGATAGGCGATCAAGTGAAAGAACTCACAGATGACATGTTTCAGTGTGCGACACAATAATAGGAAGATATGCACAAATGCATGGAGGAGCAGATGGCTGAGCTGTGCCACTAGTTAGAAGCAACAAACATCATGCTAGCACGACAGACAAAGGAAGAACAAACAACAAGAACTACGAACAATGGGGAGGCAAGACCAACAATATCTCAGTCATTAGCAGTAGCAGGAGAACGAAGATTTATCAAGTTAGCGACAGGGGCAGTAGAGTTCCCAACAACAAAGAGCAGGAATAGGCAAGGGCACTAGATCACATTGAATTAGTCTTATATCAAATAATGAAAGATGTTTTACAAGAATTATAGACAATCATGACACAAGAGATGAAATCGCGTGTAGAAAATACATCTAGCGATTTAGTTAAGGTTACATCCTAAAATGTATCCTTAGAGATGGAGTACAACAAACTCGGGGAGGAGCATGATGAGGTTGCGCAGAAGGTTGAAAGGATGTAGCATGCATTCGAGAAGGTATACAAAGAAATTCTAGAGGCTCACACAGATATGGATACCCTAGTTGAATAACAAGTAACAAAGATAAGCAAAGTTATTTAGGGATTCCACGCACGTATAGTTGACTTAGAAGCGTGCATGACACCGAGAACTCCACCTGAATAAAGGGAGAAAAGGGAGCAGACGGTGGCAATAGTTGTGGAGACAATAAAGAGATTAGAGGCAGAATTTTCTAAACTCTATGTATAAACCATGGGCCTCTAGACACAACTAACTGAATATAGGGAGCAATAGGAGTTCAACTAGAAGATCTAGGCTGCATAAGCAAAGGTGCAAAAGTTCAAAGCCATGATGGGCACATTATCGCCAGCAGAGGTAGTAACAATGATGGATGAGAATAGGAAGTTTTATTTTGAGATGGATCATCTAAGTGTGGAGTAGCAGTCACACATATAAAATATCAAAGTACTACAAGACGAAGCATATAGGGTGACGATGACCTTAGCAATGACTCAAGGTATAATCAAGAAGGTAGTTGAATAAAGTGTCAAGAATATCCAGGATTAGGTTATTGTGGACACAGTTGACACAATTTTGCAGAAGGATATAGAGGTAAAGTAGAAGGTCACGACAAAAAAAGAGACATTCGACAAATTCATGGTGATCTGGAAGAAGTCTTGAGTGGCTCGGGACAATCCATAGGTGAGTGTTGGGGGCATGTTGGATAGGAGTTTTGGATAATTTTTGGTTAGTTTTGGGATCTACACCAGAATAATTCAAATAATAAAGGAATTTAGAACATGGACCAGAGCATGTGATGGGAGCATATTTTAAGGAGTTAAAGCGCGTGATAGGAGGAAACGTGATGGAGTGGCGTGCAAAAGGAGGAAAACAATTATAGACCATTGGGTTTTGGGGAAATTTTGTCCACATTGTAATGGCATTATCCCTATTTTGATGTATAAATATGTAAATGGTTTTTGGGTAGAAGGGGCTTGGAGGGTTTAAGAGATGAAAAGTTCTTAGTTCTTTTTGGGGTAAGTTGAGTCAAGTTTGGAGGAGTTTTGAGTTATGACTGAGGAGTGAGGCTTACACTGTATCAGAACGACTAGGCAGGTTTGGGTAATGTTAATGTTGCATATGTTGTAGTGGAGTGTGTAGCTATAAGAATATTATCGATGATGAATATAAGAAGCCAGTCATTATGGACATAGCCCAAGTTGGGTGAACCACTTTAAACCTTTGTGTCGTGATGTGTTGTTTTGCATGTTATGATGTTAATTGTTACTGTTAAATGATGATAAATGCTTAAGTATGATGAATTTATTATTAATAAATGATGTTATAAGGTTGCACATTGAAGTAATTGGGGAATGAATGTATGTTAAGTAAAGTGATGTTGCACACAAAGTATGTCACATGATAAGTAATTGTTAATTAATGGAAACTGGGCACATGAATAGATGGTTAGTAAGAACATGTTGAATGCCTCACTTCCTCTCATCATTGTAGAACCTTGGTTCCTACAACCCCTCTAGATGACTCGAGTGAGACTACACTTTCCTGCAGGTTATGTCGAAAGGGCCGATGTCTAAGGGTTTTGTTGGTGTATTGATGATTAACATCGAGTCTGCCCACTACGTGCCAACAAATTTCAATTACCATTGTAGTGTCCAGGTTAGCTTTCTTTGGACGTATGACTAGTTTCCCTCTCCAAAAATTAATGGAAAAACCCATGTCCTCCATAGCTAATACTAAGAGAAAATTCTTCTTCAATATTGGTACGTAAAGAGCATCCTTAGCATCCAACGAATTTCCTAACTCAAGCTGGAACATATTTGTTCCCTCTCCCTTTAATGCATACTTGGCTTCATCTCCAAGCTCCACATGAACATATTAGTCCCTCTTCATCATATTTCTAAAAAAATATCGTGCTTCTGTCATATGACGAGATGCACCATTGTCCAAGAACCAAGCACTCCTAGTAGCTTTGTTGGTAGAAAGAAAAGAAACTAGAGATAAATCATTCTCAAACTTCATTGCAAAATCATCTAGGTGCATCTATGTTGATGCTACCATCTACATATTTCCTTTTCCTTTATTCTTTTTGTTGATTCTTGTAGTAGCATCAAATGGGTTTTTCTACACAGGTCTAGACGTGTGGAAATCGTTCAAATCCTTCTACCTTGGTAAATTTACTTTAATTAAAGGAATTATTAAAATAAATAGATTTTATTGATTAATTAATTAGGTAATTAGTTAATTGAGTTATTTTAGAATATGCTAAAAGTTAGCATGCATGCACTCTTCGCATGTAATCTAAATCTCAAGTGAGATTAGAAATAGGTTATAACTCACATTTATAAAAGAAAGGCTAGGGTGGAGAAGAAGAAACACTTGACACACTTTATACTTGATAGCTTGGATCAAGAAGGAATTTGATTGAAGGATATCTTAGATAGGTGGAGAAGTACTTCCATCTAGATATCAGGTCAAGGAGAAGAGAGAACAAAGGATAATCCAGGTGGATTTCAGTCAGAGGAAGCCACAAGGAAGTGTCAGATCGTGCATAGCTTTCTATATATGTTTTATGTACATATGTGTGGTTCACAGTGTAAACATTTACGTACATATGTGGTTCACAAGAAGGAAAATCATGTACACCTTGAAAAGCGTTCATTTCTGGTTCATACATCAGGTCGGACTTTTCCAGGTTTGTCTACAGTTTTATTTCTCTCAGTGGGTCATTATCCATGTTACGAGAGCCCTGATTTTAACATAATAAAATCATTATTGGCACTAGTTTTCCCTTCGGTTTTTTTCCAAGGGTTTATACCTGAAACTTTTGGTGTTATTATGTGCTTGATTTGGTTTCCTTCTTTATGCTTCTGTTGTATGTTTATTTGATTACTCAGCTATTCCTTTAGTAGATAAAGTGATTTTTTTTAGCTAATTCCCGAATGTTGAATAGGATAAATTTCCAACATTGTATCAGAGTAGGTTCTCTGAAGGGAGGAAACCAAGCCATATTTCATATCCATAGTAGATTCATAACCAATAGGTAAAAATCAAAGGATGGATTCTAGGGAAAATAATCATACTAAGGAAAGACTAAGTTTTTGTAGGTGTACGAAGGTATACGTGGGTCACAGTGGTGAAAATTGTGTGAATACGCTAGTCACGAGAAGGAGAAACATGTATACGTTATTTACAGAAGGTTGTATATATGCAGTTCACAGAAGGTTGAATCACATAAAAGTCTATACAAGTTAGTACAGAGGAAGTTTTCAGCAATAGGTTATTTAAAGGGAAGTTTATCAGGTCTTAGGGATGGAAACAACACCATTGAGAATTGAATATAGATTGGATGAAGCATCCAACTTCCTATCTTGGAAAGCAAGAGTAAATTGGGCATTGAAGGAGTATGACCTTTAGAAGTTAGTAGATAAAGTAGTGACTCCACGGAAAGATCCAACATCTTTGGAATCTCACAACAAGAAGGAGATCAAATAAGAGAGGGTCCTCCTAGATTCCATGAAGGATCATTTAATCCCTCACCTAATTGAAAATACAATGGCCAAAGAGATGTTTGATTCTTTGGTAAGTTTATTCCAAAACATGAATAGGAAGATGGGATTAATGAATAAACTCAGATTGGTGCAAATGTCTAGATCTGATAATGTTAGCAGCTATATCATGAGGATCACACTGGTACGTGATCAACTTGTAGCCATAGAGGAGAAAATAGAGGACACAAACCTCATGAATGTGGCATTGAATGGTCTTCCCAATTCATGGGAACCATTAATTAAAGTATTTTGTGCTCGGGAAAATCTCCCATATTGGTAGAGACTTTGGGATGATTGCATCCAAGAAGAGACTCACGAGGAGTCTAAGAGAAGCAAGAAAGGAGGTAGTGAAGAGAACCTGTCTCTTGTCAGTAAGACAAGGAAGGGAAAAGGAAAGAGTTTTAGAAAGAAGGGTAGCAGTGATGGAGGATCATCACAACCAAGAAAGAAGAAGGAGGGCTCCATCCATCCATTTCCATCCATCCATCCGTCCATTCCATTCCTTCCATTCCATTCCTTCCATTCCATTCCTTCCATTCCATTCCATTCCACTGTCTCATTCCTTTCCATCCATTTCCACTCCATCCATTCCTTTCCTTCCATTCCATCCATCCATCCATCCATTCCTCCTTTCCTCCATCCGTCCATTCCTTCCTTCCATTCCATCCATTCCATCCTCCATCCATCCATCCATTCCACCCTCCATCCATTCCATTCCTTCCATTTCCTTTCCATTCCTTCCTCCTCCATCCATTCCATCCCTCCTTCCATTCCTCCTCCATTCCATCCATCCTTCCCCATTCCATCCATCCATTCCATCCTCCATCCATCCTTCCATCCACTCCTCCTGTCCATCCATCCATTCCATCGTCCTTCCATTCCTTCCATTCCACCCCTCCATTCCATCCTCGTCCATGTCCATCCATTCCTCCTTCCATCCATTCCTTCCGTCCATCCTCCATTCCATCCTCCTTCTCTCATTTCCATCCATCCATCCATCCATCCATCCCGTGTTAGTTAATTGAGTTATTTTAGAATATGCTAAAAGTTAGCATGCATGCAATCTAAATCTCAATTGATATTAAAAATATATTATAACTAACAATTATAAAAGAAAGGCTAGGTGTAGTATCCCGATATCCTAGGGATAGCCCAGAGATCATCGAGAATTTACGGGCCCTAGACATGGAGTACCAAGAGCCCGAGTTGACTTGAGCATGGCCCTAGGGCCCATCTTTCTTCTTCTTAGATGGGATTTTTGTCTGTCACGATGTGCTTGACTTCTATCTTCCAGCGGCCCTTGGCTTGCATCGGAGAGGATTCTTGTTCCATGAGAATGTGGCAATTGGTCAGGTATCATGGTATGTGTCATGTTTGATGAATTATAACTTTCTTATATGCATTAGGTTCCTTTCATTTCGGATATTTGGATCATACACTAATCCACTTGACCATTGTTGGGTGATTAATTGGGTGACTTATAAAGCTTGTATTCATGGGTTTTGGTTGGCCACGAGGAGTTCGCGGAGCCATCATCCCTCCCACCATTTTTGTCATTTTACATCTTATACCCCTTTATCTATCCCATTCCCCTAGATAAAGCCATTAGGATGACCTTTGGGGATTACACTTTGTCTTGTGGGAAGAAGGGCTAAAGGTAAAGGGAGTAAGGAGCTGATAAAAGATAAAAGCCATGGAAATAAAACCTAGAGATGCTTCACCCACGGGGATCGAGAGCAATAAAAATCCTCGATAAAGCTGGACCTTAAGAAAAATAATAAAACAAGACCTAACCAAGAGGATGGGAGGTCTCATCACAGAGCAGGCCCATTATGTTCATAGGTATCCGTGACATGACATTGCCACTATCGGTCCTGCAGCGAGCGGTGACGCTGGTTGCAGCGAAAGAGAAAGTGGGTTTCATCATGAGCCATCCTTATCATTTTTTGTGAAGATACTAGTGGGTAACCTTGTCATCTCTAGCCACCAAACCGCAGCGGTGTCCTCTAGTCGGACCTTGAAGTAAAAAGAAGAAATCAATAAAAGAAAAGTAAAGAGGCAATAGGGCAGAAAAAAAAGTAATGCATCCATGATGGAGTGCAGTACAAGCCTCCCACAAAGGCGCCCACAGACGACACCTTCCCTTGGTCTTACTGTAATTTCGGCATCCCTAAAAACCATATCACCTTTATAAAACATGGCTTGAATGATCTTCGAGGAAACTTTCCATCTCTCTTGTGGAGTATTAGCCCAATAGGTTTTCTGTCGGTTTCCTTAGCTATGTATAATGAAGTAGATATGTGTAATGTCTTAGAGATCTTAGATGATATGTTGGGGGTTTCATGCATATATTTGATAAATTTAATGATGAAATATGATTTACATTGCTATGATCTCTAAATTAATGAGCCCATGGAGGCGTAGTCTTTGATGTGAAGGACCATGCGCGACAAATTACCCGAGGACCGGTACACATGGAGAGATGATTAGCTTTCCGGGACCTCCATGGGGATAAAGAGCCCATCGGATGGTTGTTGGGATGGCTGAAGGCATGTGCTTTGTCATGATAATTGCCTTACGCCAAAGAAGCCGAAGGACACCCTCACCGGGACACTTTGGCGAGATTGACCTGGGGGGATAAGCCCCTGAGATGAGATGATGGCTTTGATGGGCCGGGGACTCCACCTAGGGGCGGTGGACGTTTTACGGAGGATGTGGCGATGCTTGGACCACTTGGCACGATGGCGACTTAGGAGTCCTAGAAGGGCCAGCGTTTTGCCTATTGGATGTTGATCTTGCCCAAAAGGGGCCAACGATCTCCCTCAGAGGGGCCTAACATCTCCTTTTTAGCTCATAGTTTGACATTTTAGCATTTAATGAGACAAATAATGTAATAATGTTAAGTCGGCCTTGTCGGTTGTTTTTAATGACTATTTTGTAAAATTAAGGTCATTGGATATTGATATCTATTGAGGCGTTGAACCTCATTTTGAAGGACACAACTCACTCTCTTGTGAGAGGCTTCTTTTAGTCTTTTGTCTTGTTATTGGCTCTTGGAGTTGGCGCTACACTTGGAAGGATTATCTTTATGCGCTATGGTGTTTTTATCATTGAAGGTGTTACAACTAGGGTTTGATAAAGCTCTTCATGAATTTGTAAGTGTTTTTCTCATACAAAACTGTGATTGAATGATTGTGGTTTAAAATTCTTACATGTATGGTTACATTGCTATTATTGTCTTAATCATTGAAAACCCTAGGGAGCAAGCACAAATGAGTCCTTGCTTTATGTCCCATGATAAAGACTTGTTTAGCCATTTGATTTAGAAGAACCTAGCCAAGGCACTACACTATGGATTCTTTTTTCTAGGTTAGATTTGGAATATAAGTTGAGAAGGAAGGAGAGCGTCCTATAGGCCTAATTAAGTTTACACCTAGAGGGTTTTGACGCTTTTAGGGTTTGAAGAGCCTTGGCTCTACAACACTTTCAGCCCTATAATTATATTCTAAAGCTAGTCGTTTTGCCAAGAGTCTTAAAAGTAAAGAGGGAGGAGCATGAGGCTAGCTTAAGCTACAGCTGAATGAGCCTCCTCCCCTTAGAGGGTTTTGAATTGGTGGCCTGCCATTCTGCGGCTTTTCCCATTAAGCCTAACTCTCTGTCCTTAAGGACAAATGTTCCAAGCCTTTTAGCCTCTCTCTTTGACTCCATTGCAAGGCACCAATCTAAAACTTTACAGCATTGAGTCTTTGGTGTTAAAACAATCTTCCAAACTCTGTAATTGAAACCCTAACTAACCCTGGCGGCCTACTAACCCTAACTAGATGATGATGTCATGCCCTAGTTGATCGTGTTTGGTGTAGAACATTTGTGGCCTTGTCATCCAACTTGTCGGCATTGATGTAGAAAATTTTTCATTAGTTTAGTTTGCCAAAGCGTCCACTTCCCTTGCCTATCAAAACTAGCATAGACTAGGGTTGGCGTCACCCATAAGTTGTATAGTGACGCAGCAATAACAATATATATGTATGAGCACATTTAATGCGTTGTGATTTCATAAAGATTGACTTTATACATTAAATAGAAATTATCATATTGTATTTATTTGAGTAATATTATAAGCCTTTTGTCTTTATTTGCAATCTTTGACTTAGTCAATAATTACATTTCATTATTGCTCATATATATTGAAGAGCTTGATCTTTATAAAATTTGAAGTACTAACTACTGCGTTTTAGTTTTTATTTTCCTTGTCTACTTAAACATGTGCCTTTTTAGTGGAATACCTGCTTCAACTGACCTATCTTTCTTAGCGTGTATTGAAAGGGAAGACTTACTTTAACCTTTTAAACCTTAATCCATTGATCACTTTCCCGCTTCCAAAACCCAGATTACTAGGGATTTCTCCCTTGGGATTAGCCACCACGAATAGAAAGAGCCCCCAGCCAGTGGCATGATGGGTGGGAAGCTCTTGTTACGCTAGTTTGTCTCTTACACCTTCAAGCTACTAAACCTATCCTACAAAGCGGCGATAACATTTTGCTCGTTGCCGGGGACACTGAGTTAATCTTCCTCAATGAAAAATCCTTTAGTAAGCCTTGCCTCAAGACCTTTCTTATAAAGCTTACTGGCGACTCCTACAACTTTTCCCTATTCTTTGGTAGTTTCAGAAACTATCGGCGACTCTATGATAGCAGCCAGAAGCCAACAATGACTTCTAATGGGATCAAAGAGACTATAAACCTTTAGACATGAGACCATTTGAGGATACCCAAGACAAATGCCCCCTATTTCGAAGAGATGGTTCCCTAAATTCTGGTGGCGATGGGGAAATAGTTGACTTTCATATGAGGGAATTTTATTCTTACTTTGTGCTCAACCTTGTCAATGATGATGCTTTGATGAAGATGTGGTGATGAAACTCTTTTCAAACACTCTTCATGGAGATGCTAAGTGGTATAATAACCTTCCCTATTTTAAGCTATCACCTCTATGAACCCGGTTTGAAGAAGTCTTTCTGAAGAATGGGGCATTCGTCCGAGGAGGACATCCCAATACTTCTAACACATTTTGAGCATATAAAACAAACATAGAATGAAACCTATTCAACTTTTAGAGTAGGTTTGAGGGCACTTTCTGTGTCAATTCACCAAGACATAAGTTCTGAAGAAGAGTATGTTGTCCATCTCTATACCCATGCGATTTTAGCAAACCTAGGTCTGCCCCTCAGTAAAAAGAGCCCAGGCACCCTTGATGAAGCTTATGGCATGGCTAAAGAAATTGAACATAACATCTTCTCATCCGGGATAAAGGACCTCTTCACTTAAGGTACTCTTACTATGGAAAGTTTGTATGAAAACCTAGCCGATGATTTCCAAGAAGAAGGGAAGCGGGGGACCATCATTCAACATCGGATGATTGAAGACGTGGTTGAAGAGATGGAACTTGAGAAAAATGATGAAATATCAATGTGTACTCCTCCTCTGATGAAGCAATCCAAGAGCTCTTTTCTCATGCAACAAACCATTTCAAGATACCAATAACACCTTGTTCCTTGATTTAGAAAATGAAGGAGAAAATAAAGCTTTGAACAAAGTTGATGGCCCTTGATGTGCAATCAAAGATAAAAAGCAGTCCATGAGGATGCAACAAGAAACAACAAAGTTACCCTCCTCTCCTAATTTTGATGATGTTACCTTGTGATATGAGAAAAGGAGGAGGATGGGTACCTCAAATGTTTCAAACTCTGCATGCTATGACACAAATAGTGACATTATTTGATAATATTGATGAGTTGATACATGTTGGGAAGGCGTAGGTGGGATATAGTTGGTTGACACCCGGATCCCATCTATGACAGCGAGGAGTCGTTTCAGTTATTTACTTACAATTGTCTATGAATTACCTTCGAACAATGGAAACAAGGAGATGAGTTTTTTACCGATGCCCAACTAGAAAAGGATGACCTAGTATCTCTTTCTTCTGAGTATTTTCAATCTTACCTTGAGATTTTTTGATGAGTACCCGCCGAGCATTTGGATTCTTTTCATGAAGATGATTGCCAACCACCGGTATTGCTCAGATTTTAATACAAGTAAGGGCATTGTTTGCCTAAAGAAGGTTTCTCATGACTTTCACCCCAACCACCTATTAATTTGCCTTTTTCCATTAAGGGTGTAGTTGGAAATTACCTTTTCATGTTGAGTTTCCCTCCTAGGCAAACCCTAGACTCCAAAGGGTTGGTTGGGTAATGCTAGCTCAATCGGTTCAACTTTTAGCCAGTAGTTTTCCGATTCGTCTACTAAACCTTTTCGATTCTCCTTGACTCTAGAGGCGTGAGAATGTCCTGAGTAGCAGGAGTTCTGAGGCCCTTTAATTACGGTTTTGAACCTTGTATTTTCATGACCCTTTCTTGGATAGGAGTGAGTATTTTCCTGGAGATGGACTTGGCAAGATTTTATCCCTCCGCAACCTCCATGAGTTAGATTGACCTTTCCAGCGATATGATATATATTCCTAACTCGCTGACATTTTATGTGATTTGTCCTTTGTTTTGGTTTATGATGAAGCACAAAGAATATCGAGCGTTGTTGGATTGGCTTCTTTGGTTGTTTGACTACACCAACATCATTAATAGGTAAAGTGCGAGTAGTCTTTTACTTTCTATTGTATTTATGATTGCCTTACATGCACATGTACTATTTCTTGGGGTGGCAATACCACCCCTGCACATGCGATGCTTTCTTGTCAAGTGTGAAGCGAGGTCCTGAGGTTTATGCCGAGAGATGGCGAGTTCTCATGCACTCTGATTAACTGTAATCCAGTTTAGACCATATATTTATCCCGATATCTAGGGATAACTAGGAGAATCATGTCTCGAGGCCCACAAAACCTAGACATGTAGATAGAAGCGAGTTTAGCAACATAATACGGAGGGCTATATTTCTTCTTCTTCCATCGATTTTGTCACAATCATGATAGTAGCTTCCATCACCACCGACCTGGTTTGCATCCCGAGAGGATTCTTGCTCCATGAGTTAATTGAGTGCAATTATCATGGTATGTGTCATGTTTGATCGTTATAACTTTCTTATATATGCATTAGGTTCCCTTTATTTCAAAGGGTGCTTGGATCTTACACTAATCCACTTGACCATTGTTGGGGCAGTGCTTGGGTGGCTTAGCAAGCTTGTATTCATGGAGTTTTGGTTGGCCACCAAGGGGATTTGCAAAGCCATCGTCGGCTCCCCACCATTTTGTCATTTTACATCTTATACCGCACTCTATCCCATTCCCTAGTCCGGCCATTAGGATGACCTTTGAGGGTTACACTTTTATCTTGTGGGAAGAAGGAGCCAAAGGCGAAGGTAAAGCAGCTAGTAAAAGATAAAAATCCATAGGAAATAAAACCTAGAATGCTTAGCCTAGGATCCTCGAGAGGCAATAAAAATCCTCGTTAAACTGAAGGGACCTAAGAAAAATAATAAGAAACAAGACCTAACCAAAGAGGATGGGAGGTCTCACCGCGAGCCGGCCCATTATGTTCCTTAGGTATCGGTGATTATGACATTGCCCTTATCACGGGTCACCACACTAGGGCATTGACCTTTGGTTGCATGGCCAAAGGAAAGTATCTCATCAACCAACCTTATCATTTATGTGAAAGCATTTGTGGGTAACACTATCAGCTCAGCCACCAGAAGCAAAGGCGGTGTCCTGCAGTGGAATATGAAGTAAAGAAAGAAAAGCAATAAAATAAAAATGAAGGCAATAAAGGGCTTGAAAAATGCATCCATGATGGAATTTTGCTTCTCGCCTCCTACAAAAGGAACCCACCGAGGGGCGACACACCTTGCTTTGTCTTACTATGATTGGACATCCTAAAACCATATCACCGCATAAAACATGGCTTGAATGATCTTACGAGGAAACTTTCCATCTCCTATAGGTATTAGCCCAACTGGTTTTGTCGAGTTTCGCATATCTTTGTATAGTAGATGCAATATCTTAGTAGATGATATGTTAGGGATTTCATGCATATATTGATCAATTAATGATGAAATATGATTTACATTACTATAATCTCTAGGACTGATGAGCCCATGGGTAGTCTTTGATAATGCGGAAGGACCATACCGGCGGACGGTACCCGAGGGCCGTGGTACATGGAGATGATTAGTTCGGACGTGCATGGGGCTGAAGAGCGCATGAGATGGTTGTTGGGATGGTAGAGGCGGGACAACATCATATGATAAACCCTTGCATAAAAGAAGGCGGAAGAGGCCTCACCAAGACACTTTAGCAGAGATTGACCTAAGGGGATCACCCCCCTGCAGATGATATGATGGCTTTTGATGGACAAGGGCCACCCAAGAGAACGGACATTTTACGAAGAATAATGGCGGTGTCAGCGGACCACTTAGCCACGTGTGGCTTTTAATGAATTCGAAGACTGTGCTTTACCCTATTGGATGATGATCACCTTGCCCAAAGGGGCCAACGTCTCTCGAGGAACTGGCGTCTCCCTTTTAGCTCATAGTTTGAAATTTTAGCATTTAATGGAACCAAATAATGTAATAATGTTAAATTAGCAATAGGTTGTTTTTTAATGACCTATTTGTAAATTAAGGTCATTCGGATGATATATATTGAGGACGTTCAACCTCATTTTTTGAAGGACACAACTCTCACTCTCTTGTGAGAGAGGCTTCTTTTTAGTCTTTTGTCTTTGTTATTGGCTCTTGGAGTTGACACACTACACTTGGGAGGATTATCTTTGGAATGCATATGGTTTTATCATTGGAAGGTGTTACAACTAGGGTTTGACCAGGCTCTTCATGAATTTTTAAGTGTTTTTCTCATACAAACTTATTGATTGAATGGTTGTGGTTTTAAAATTCTTACATGTATGGTTACATTGCTATTATTATGCTTAATCATTGAAAACCCTAGGGAGAAAGCACAAGTAGGTCCTTGCTTTATGTCCCCATGATAAAGACTTGTTTAGCCCATTTGATTTAGAAGAATATAGCTAGCCATTGCTACGCTAGTTCTTCTTTTTTAAGGTTAGATTTGGAATATAGGTTGAAGAAGGAAGACATCCCTAGAGGCTAATTAATTTTACACCTAGGGTTTTGACCTTTAGGGTTTGAAGGCCTTGCCATAGCAACACATTTCAGCCCTAGACTTATATTCTAAAGCCTTAGCCGTTTTGCCAAGAGTCTTAAGGAAGAGGGAGGAGCATGAGGCTAAGCAACTATCTGGGAATGAGCCTCCTCCCTTAGGAGTTTTGACTTGGGTATTTTGCCATTCTGACACCATTAAAATACTCCCGTCCTTAGGTTTAAATTTTTCCAAGCTTTTAGCCTCTCTCTCTTTGTCTCCATTTACCCAAGGCACTAGTCTAAAACTTGCAGCGTTGAGTCTTTGGTTTTTTTAAACAATCTTCCAAACTCCCTTAAGTTAAAGAGACCCTAACTAACCCTATCGACTTTACTAACCCTAACTAGCTAATTGACGTCACACTATATTTTGATCTCTTGTTTGGTGTAGAACGTTGTGGCCTTGTCACTTAGCATTTTGGCATTGATGTGTTGGATATTTTCATTGGTTTAGTTTGCCAAAAGCGTCCACCTCTATGCCTATCAAAACTAACATAGACTAGGGCTGACGTCACCCATAAGTTGTATAGTGGCGGTAACAATATATGTATGAGCACATTTAATCGTTGTGTTCATAAGGATTGATTTTTTATACATTGAATACAAGTCATCATTTTGTATTTATTGAAGGAGTAATATTATAAACCTTTTGTCTTTATTTGCAATCGCCGACTTCATCAATAATTACACATGTCATTAATTCTCATATATATTGAAGATAGTCTTTAGCAATTTCAAGTACTAACCACTGCTTGCACAATTTTAGTTTATTTGCCTTGTCTAGCAAAGCGAGGTGCCTTTTGATTAGGAATACCAGCCAGCTGACTATCTTTTTGGCGGTAGTCTGTGAAAGGGAAGACTTACTTTAACCTTTTAAGCCTTAATCCATTGATCACTTTCCTTTCAAAACCCACGATTACTAGGGGCGTCTCCCTTGGGATTAGCCACCCTAAATAGAAAGAGCCCCATCGAGGTGTGATTATGGTGGGAAGCTCCTATTATCGCGGTTTGTCTCTTGCC
This sequence comes from Picea sitchensis, assembly GCA_010110895.2. NCBI lineage: Eukaryota > Viridiplantae > Streptophyta > Pinopsida > Pinales > Pinaceae > Picea > Picea sitchensis. Next base: position 28,254 of record SNQJ01S0157265.1, read on the forward strand.
TTCAAGATACTAAACCTATACTACAAAAGCCCGGCCCGTCGCAGGGTGAAGCCCGGAAGACTTACTTGATACTTGAGCTTGGATCAAGAGAAGGAATTTGATTCAGGAGATGTGGATAGGTGGATAGGGAATTCCATCACAGATATTAGGTCAGGAAAAGCAGAGACGAGAGGATCACGAGGTGGGTTTCGGTCGAGGAGGAAGCCACACATGTTTTACCCATACATGTTTCCATACATATATGTAGTTCACATTGTAGCATTCATGTACATACGGTGAGTTCTGAAGGAAAATCATGTACACCTAAAAAATAATGAAATTTTAGGGTCATACAGTGGTGCAGGAGTTGCTAGGATTTGCAAGTGTTGTCTATAGTTTTATGTATTTCTCAGTGGGCCATTATCCCTATTAGAGGAACCATGATTTTAGCATAATAAAACCATTCTCCAACATTGTTTTTTCCCTTAGGGGGTTTTCACAGGTTTATGTAGAAAATTTTGGTGTTCTTATGTGCTTGATTTGGTTTCTTTGTTTATGCTTCCTCTATATGTTTCGTTGATGAATCAATTGTTCTTTTAGTAGATAAAAGTGATTTTATTTTTGAGTTAATTGTCGGGTGTTGAGTAGGATAAATTTACAACACTTCTATGGACATCAATATGCATCATGTACATTCTTATGACATGAGAATCATTTGATTTTACTCAAGTTCTTCTTCTTCCACAGCTATGATTATCATCCATCATTTTTTACCCTTCTTGCTAGAACCATTTCCTTTTCCCATCCTTGTCTTGTTCACAATGACCAAGTTCTCATTACTACTTCCTTGCTTGTTTCTTTTATACTTCTCCTGAGTCTCTTCCTAGATCCAATCATCCCAAATCCTCTCAAAAGTCAAGAGGCTTTCAGAGAACCAATCATCCCAAACACTCCTCTAGTCAAGGAGTTTTTCCTGAGCATAGAAACCCTTGACAAATGGTTCCCAAGACTTGGGAAGACCATTAAATTCCACATTCATGAGCTCTACGTCCTTTGTTTTCTCCCCTATGGCTATAAGTTGATCATGTATCTATGTGATCATCATGAAATAGCTAGAAAAATTATCATATCTAGAAATCTGCACAAATCTGAGTCTATTTTTTAAGACCATCTTCTTATTCATGTTAGTGCTATGGAATAAACCTATCAAGGAATCAAACATATATTTGGTTTTATTCTTCTCAAATAGGTGAGTAATTAGATGATCCTTAAGTGAATCCAATATTACCCTCTTAGATTTGATCTCATTCTTCTCATGAGATTCCAAAGTTGTCGGATTTGTCGATAGAGAAACTAATTTGTCCACTAATTCCAAAAGGTCATACACCTTCAAGGACAAAGTCACTCTTTATTTCCAATATAGAAATTTGGATGCTCCATCCAATATATGTTCAACTCTCATAGGTGTTGATTCCATCCCTTAGACATGATAAACTTCACTGGAAATAACATGATGTTGAAATTGCCCCTGTATTGACCTGTACGTGCCTATCACAATTGAAACCCACATATGTACACAACTTCATTTACTAAAACCTGCGTATACATTATTATATCCAAAGAAACCCATGTATGTACATGCATGTTCCTTATGCAAACTGTGTACAACTCTGTATGACTGCAAAACCCTAGTTCTTCCTAGGTACAACTGATTCCCTGAAATTTGTCCTTCTATTTATGCCTACTGGTTATAGATATGATAAGATCTCTTGCAGATCTAATAGATTTTGTATCATTTTTTATGGACATGAGATCTTGCTTCCTCTCATAGCAACTGCTCTAATACCATGTTGAAATCCCTTACTCTGACACCTAGGTATCTTTTCATCTATTGATTTCCTCACTGCATATCAAGTTAGCAACTCACAAAACAAAAATCGTTGGAATATTCAAGTCAAATAAATATAGCAAAAGAAATACTAGAAACCAACTCATGCACACACAAACACCAATATTTTTGGGTAGATACCCCTAGAAAAAACCCAGATGGAAAACCAATACTGAGATGATTTTATTATGATAAAATCAGGGCTCATATAACAGGGATAATGGCCCATTGAAAGAAATACAACTACAGACAAACCTGACAAATTTTGCTCTGTAGTACGACCTAGATATGGCACACTTTTTGAGGTGTATTTTCCTTTCCATAAGTAAACCTGCATATATGTGCCTATCTCCATGGAAACCCACATACACAAACTCAAGGAATGTATAGAAAAATTTGTACGACCCGACCCTTTCCTATGGATTTTCTCTACTGGAACCCACATATGGTTACCTCTGTTCTCTCTTCTCCTTGACCTAATCTCTAGATGGAAGTCCTTCTCCACCTATCCAGGATATCCTTGAATCATATTCCTTTGTGATCCAACTGTGTCTCGCACACAAGTGTCTTCCTCCTTCACTGTATCGTTTCTTTTATAATCTTGAGTTATCACCTAACCCTAATCTCCAAAGTGATTGATGGTTGAGATTACTTCTCAACTCACTTGAAATGAATGGCTAAGATTAAATGTTAATTACTTTTATAATTTCCTTAAATAACCCAACTAATTAATAAAATCACTTTACTTTAATAATTCCTTTAATTAAAGTAAAGTCTCAAGGTAGAAGGCTTTGGACGAATTCTACACGTCTAGACACTTAGACCTATGTGTAAATACCTATCTAATGCTACAAACATCAACAATGACTGTAAAAGTGATGCATGTGGGAAAAAACACTCAAATTGTACATGTGAGCAAAATTAGGTTGTAAAAACAATAGTTATATAATCCATATTAATGATAATTGCAACAAAATTAAACATGCATTCACAACAATTTCTCAAAGCACTAGAGAAAACATTTAATCATGTATATTAATTATAGAATATTCTCATCTAGTTACATAATTACTATTTGCGGCACAAAATTATACTTATTATTAGTTGAATACATGGAAGAACATAAAATAATATAGGTAAAATCATTTTAAGTGGAGATAAATTCAACTCTTTCCTAGTCCTTGCGTCATCAATGATTCCCACTAAGGAAATTCTTTACAATTTCTATAGTTGGATGATATTTTACAAACAAAGGACAATGTCACCATTCTTAAACAATAACAAATGGTTGTAATAACCTCAAATCTATAAATAATTTTCTTTCCAATATCCCTTAATGTCTCACTCAGAATTTTACCCATTTAGAAAAATGAATCTTCACACACAACAAAAATCAACAAGTTAATTATACACATTAAAATATTTAATACATAATACTTATCTTTCTATGAATTCACTTGGGGAAATAGCTCCATAGGAGTGGTTTTACTTCCACCCATAGGGACCATCTCATGTGAGAGCCTTCCTAAGTTGGTCAATGAAGTAACAAGAGTAAACTTGATAGTTAGATATGATCTAGATTGGATCATTATATTATTTTTCATCTATCTTGATGCTTGTAGAGTGGAAAAAACTACAGGAATCAACTTGCAGAGCCATTTTAGAAACAGGTCCCAATTTGGAAAATTTGGAAAATTGGGTCCAAAAAACCCACCTAAACTATTCTAGAGCTAGTTTAGGAATCAAACAAAATTATTTTTGGGTCCAAACCTACTCTAGAGAAATATTTTATATTCTACACACTGATACATTTCCAATGGTGTAAGAATCACTTCAATTGGAGTTCGTATGCGAAATTTATGCCTCCTGCAATCTGACCTACCTTTTTGACCACCATGGTATGAGAGGATGCCATGTCATCCCCCATTACTCATGCATATGGGGCTATCCACGTGTGAGGTTTCAATAAGATTGTATAAGGCCCAAAACCTTATCACAATTGAGGTTTGAGGAAGTCAAAGCCTTACCCATAGATGGCTATCGAGCAATGTTGAATACCGATCCACCAGGAGGAGAAGGGGTTCCATTGTTTTGCATTGTATCTTGTTCCATAGCTAAGAAAAACATATAAGAGTGGTATTTTTTGAGCATAATAGAGGAAGAGGAGGATTTTGTAGCAGTCGTTCAAGCCATAGTGCCAAAATGTAACTCCATAGTGAGTTCACATTCCTTTGTATGTCCATTTTATAATTGAAGCAAAGAGAGCAAAGCATACACCTCGCCTTCTAGATATATTTTCTCCCATTTTGGGTTTCCCGGGTCAAATATTGTGTTCATTTTTGTGGATGGTGTGTATTTTGTTCCGATTCTTTCATTTTTATATTTCAATTATTTCTTAAATTCAATCCATAAGCTAGAGATAATAAATCTTGGATCTAAGGAAACAAACTATGTCAATCTAATATTTCATAATATTGTAAGATATGTTATGATGAATTGTTCAAGTGGAATATCCATGGAAGTTTACAGATCATATTGGTATCAGAGTGAGGTTTCTTTGGGGTATTTATGGAAATTTTCAAGGATCCAGGAATCGGTTTAAGAATAAAGTAATAGTACCCTAGCCATGGACAACGTGTTTGTTCATAAAAACCCTCGAGATCTAGTAGAGGAGATATTTTTGATCTGGAAGAGAAATTCATTAACATATCTCACAATATGTCCCTCCTCATGGAGGCTCTAGAAATCAATATCAAACCATAATGAGAGGTTGTAGGCTCTAACTCTAATATCGGATCAAAAGGGAAATCATGAGATAATGAAGACCTAGAAAAGGTGTCAAGGAAAGAGCCTGGGAAATATCATCCCAAATCGATTGGCATTAACCATTCATAGTACCTATTCAAGATGGAAGAAAAAGTGGACATAAATCCATACCAAGGTGAGATCAATGCATTAAAATTGAATCATTGGTTGCAACAACTATAAGTTTATTTCAACATTCACCATATAGACGAGGAGAAAAATATATCATTTTCCAAACTTAAATTAGAGGGTCATTCTTTAACCTATGGGAATGTCACACAAAGACACTTAGGTTGGAGGGTGATCCGCCAGTAACTAAGTGGGAGGATTTCAAAACCCTCATTAAGTCCCAGTTCTATCATATTGGGTATGTAGAGGACCAATGGATCTCTTGGCATTACTTCAGGCAAAGGCAAGGTCAGAGTGTATAAGAGTGCACCACCAAGTTCAGAAAGATGGCCATCATGATGGGTATCTCTCCCAAGAACCAAGATGTAATCCTCAATTATCTTGGGGGTATAAATAGTCATCAACAAAAGAAAGTGATTATTTTCAAGCCAAGTATAGTGGACGAGGCATCTGTATAGGCATAGTATCTAGAAAACATAGGCCATAAGAAAGGGAAAACAAGCAGTTCCAAGCAAAAAGAGCACCGAGAAACTTCCAAGGAAGGGAAAAATAAGTGGAAAGTGGGGGAGGATAATAATACGAAAGTCACTACACATAAGTGCAAGGATCCCATCAACTAATGTAACCATTTCAATATTGATGTTGGCACTGAGGAAAAGTATTGGAAACTACATCCAGAGCTGAAACCGAAGAACTACAAGAAGGATACAAAGAAAAAGAATCTTATCGCCATGGATTTGAGAAATCAAGTCAAAAGAAACTATGATGTGGATGAGAATATTGTATTCACATCAGTGTAGAAGGAGGTGAATTTGACTAGCCTTCATCTCTGGGAAGAGAAGGATATGACCAAACTCTTCCATATCAAGATCCAAGTCAAGAAAACCAAGATAGATGTTATGTTAGACTTTGGTTCACATGATAATATCGTATCAGTGGATCTAGTCAGCAAGATTGGATTGGAGGTTCGTGATCATTCTATCCCATATCCATTAGTTTAGGTAAACAAGGATGAAAAGATCAAGGTAATGAAATAGTGTAATATTAAATTTGTTGTAAGTGCAAAATTTATTGATCAAGTTTTGTTGGATGTAGTACCCCTGGACATGTGTGGTGTAGTGTTGGGATCCCCTACATGTATAAGAGGGATGAAATATTCATGGAGAGAGCCAACCAATGATACTTTATCAAGGATGGAAATTCCTACATAATCAACACACACAAAGGTAAATCGAAGATCTCATCGATAAGTGCCAACCAAGCCAAGAAGTTGATTAGTTCTAGTAAGAAATATGTTTTAATTTTCTTAAGAGAAAATTAGTCTGATGATGGGTCAATAAGAGAAAAGGCATCCCTATAGGGGTGTATTAAAGAGAAAAAACATCAGTTGGAGGATTTTCTATAGGCATACAGAGGAGTGTTCTAGGATCCTAAAGTCGTTACACCCAAGAGGGAAGTGGAGCATAAAATACAGTTATTTCCAAACTCCCAATTGTCGAACATTGGACTGTATAGATAGCCCATTTTGGAATAAAAAAAGTGAAGAAGTAGTTGCAGCAACTACTAGAGCCAGGAGTGATTCGACCAAACACCTTACCTTGTGGGTCACATATAATTATAATACCCAAGAAGGATGTGACTTGGAATATGTGTATCAATTACAGAGCTTTAGACAATATTACACTCAAGAATCGGTACCCTCTACCTAGGATCGATTATTCTTTAGAATAGTTGTAGCATGCCAAGTACTTCACCAAGTTGGATCTGAAATCAGAATACCACCAGTTGCATGTCAAAGAAGAAGACACCTTGAATACTGCCTTCAAGGAAATGCAAGGTTTGTATGAATGGTCAGTCATGCGATTTGGATAATGTAATGCACCAGTTACATTTACAAGATTGATGAATCATGTATTACGTCGATATTCAAATTCATTTGTTATAGTATATTTGGATGATATATTGGTTTATATCTCTACCTAGGAAAAGCACATCTCACATCGTATGTAGGTGTTAGAGACCAATGAAAAGCACTAATTTTTGGCTAACCTCAAGAAATGTGAGTTTTCTTAGTAGTCATTGGTGTATTTTGGGTTTGTGATCGATGGAGAGGAACTCAAGATAGATCTAGAAACGTTGGAAGCCATCATAAAATGGAAAATTCCTACAATTGTCATTGAAGTTGGGAGCTTTGTTGGGGCAGCATGGTACTTGCAAAAGTTCATATCTTCATTTTCAACAATAGCTTCATCATTCCATGACATAATAATTAGTGGTAAGAGTTTCATGTGGGGGAATTGTTATCGCACAAATTGCAGGTTGGTAAACTCCCACCCCAATCCACAAGATGGAGAGAACTATGTGAGAGTCTACCCATTGTCACCTTAGATAAATCCTCCCCTCGCTTTAGTGAAGGAGAAATATTACACAAGGGGGGTGTCTCGGGTGACCCTAGGGGGATTGAGATGGAAAGTGAAGTGATGAAGGATGAAGCCCCTATAGGTCAATTTTTGGAGA
>SNQJ01S0157266.1:20597-42736 GCA_010110895.2 Picea sitchensis
GTCTAAATGTTTAAAGTTTTACGTTTTGACATTTTTTTTTACAGAAACTTCAAATGATCATGTTTTCTATTAGGTAATTATTGTCTAAAATTTCTAATTTCTAAATGCATAAATGGATTCATTACCCTGAAACAAATTTAACCACTTAAATATACAGATCCAACAATTTATTGCCAGATTGGGCTAACTCTTCCCTCCCGAGTTACCTTTCAGGTAGGTCCTTCGGCTGCCCCATTTTCCCAATCGATTTTCTGAGCATTTGGGTTGCTTTAAAATGGGGCAAAACCCCTAGGGTAATGTCTGAAATGCATGGAAATTTGATCTATGCTAAACTCAGACTACCCCTGAACCGGATTCAAGCTCTTTTTTTTACCTGAAAAGATGGTGTGTTTGCTCCCAAGTTAATCTACTCCAAAATTAAATAGAAACTATACCTGAAAAACCACCAAAATGTAGAAATTTTACACTACGAAAATTGAAACAACGTTGTTTCTTGATTAGATGGATCATTAAATGACCTCACAGAGTTTGAGTCTATCCCCTCTATACATTTGTCTAATAATTCCCCACCCCCGGGCAGGGTTGGAATTTGACGGGCAAAATGCCCATCATGAGCATTTTGACCGTATTTTATGTTTAATTTTTTGTCCCAACGGTCTTCCAGAATTGGCATCTAAAATGAGATAATGTGCTTTTGACGAGTTATAATGGTATAAAACGTCATTAATTTCAATCTGGAAGTATGGTACGAGTATGGTACGAGTGTAGGTAATGAGGAATAACTCCTCAAAGGTATCCACAAATTTATAGATGGTGCGAGCAAAGACAATTGAGAGATTTAGATATAGACCATCCTTGGGTTCTTGTCAAACTTCATAGGTGGGTAGCTTTTGTGTATTGATTTGATCGAAATTTTACAAAAGCAGAAAAAGAAGAGAGTGAGACGAAAATAAGGTTGGGGATAGGGTTCGAAGAGAGGGCGTTTAGATTCAAGACCATTTGGCTTTTTTCTTCTGTAGCAAACCGGTAAAAAAAGTTGAGCTATCACATAGCTGAAGTTGAATTGGGAAACAAATAGGTAAATATTATGACCTCTTAATTTGTTTCATCCATTTTGTTTGCTCGTCAATGGAAATTCTGGGGAATTGACATTTTGTTTGCTCATAAGAGCTATAGCTATCACACAGATGCAATTTAATTGGAAAACGAATTGATAATTACCTTTTAATTAATTTCTTCTATTTTATTTATTTATTTTTATTTATTTATTTTGTTTGCTTGTAAGTGGAAATTCCTTGGAATTGACATAAATAATATGTGAAGTTCTCGTAATAATATCATTATTCATAAGTTCAAATCAAGAGGGGGGTAGGGATACCACCGTAGACTTTACCAGTCAAATTGAAAAATAGATTATTATTATAAACCTTTTTTTCAATCACTATTACAATTGAAAATTTAAAAAAATGAGAATGAAAAAATATTATTAACGTGTTGAAATAATATCCTTCCTTTTTTTTAAAAGATGATGTCTATTTTTATGCATTTAGAGGCTGAGTTGATTTGTATTTTTATACATATATGGGGCTTTCCTTCCTTTAACCTTGAACATAGTTGAAACTTCTTTAGGTGGAGACCCAAATAAATAATATCTTTATGTAACTTATAAATTCTTAGTAGCATAAAAACCCTATGTCTACTCTTAAACATTGGAGGTTTTTTCTTCCTTAAATTTTGAGGATACCTAAAAATTCTTCACTTTAAACCAACCTTAAAAATAATATATTTTCATCAAACTCTCAAAATAATATCTTTCCATATTAAACCAACCCTCAAAATAATATCTTTCCATATCCACATGATCTTTCCATATTAAACCAACGCTCAAAATAATATCTTTCCATCAAACTCTCAAAATAATATCTTTCCATATCCACATGATTGCATGGAAGCACTAGAATTTTATCCATTTTAAAGGCCTTTTCTTCCTTGAGCCTTGAAAACAACTAAAAAAAATTTCATTGTAGATTTTAGGTTTGTCAAATTGGACTTGATGCAATGTCTCTCTATTTTTTTTTTTAATGTTATATCTATTTTTTTTTTAAAGTAAAAAAGCGAATCCTATTATATTAAAGCTTCAAAAAGAAAATACACCATGACATACAGGTGCTAGTTGTCCCACCTATGCAGGAAACTGAGACAACTGGCCTGTCCAAAATGGCATGCAAATTCAAACAACTCATTTCGCCACCCTGCCCGGTGGAAACCAGGGTGCATGTCCATTATTATCAGCAGTTTAGTAAGGCCTATGCTAACGCTAACAAGGCTATTAACTAAGAGAGCTACAACTCTGATAAACATCAAAAAAAAGGGAGTTGGAGACAATGCTGAACAGAAGAACCTATTCACCGGAGTCCTCGCAGTCGTCCATCGCCTTGCCGCTGCTGACAAGAATGACATAGAGCTAAGCGCAGGCGGGGCATTGTCGCCGTGGTGTGGCACTGGAGTAAGCTGCGTACAACATGTCCAAGCGTTGGCTAACGCGGACAACCCTGAAAATTTGGTTGTCCACCATACTGCGGACCTCGAAGATCAGGTTCAGGTGCTCCGGGTGAAGGAGTGGTGGCGAGGGCAGCGACTTTTGTTTAGCATCCATCTCCTGGTGACCATGCTGCTTCCTCTGCGGCTGCGAGTTGGTGTTGCTTTCCGGCAGATCCTCCTCTACCAGGCAGGTGGCGAATTCCTCAGTGGGAGCGTCGTTGGGACTGTGTGCCTCTCGTGAGCTGGGCGGTGCTGCTGCTGCTTCAATGCACGCCCGAGGGTTCCAATTATCTGGAACCGTAAACATTCGACTTTCAGAGAAGTCCGGGGGGAGTTCCATGGTCGAAATTTCCTCGACATAAGTTCTGGGGGGCGAGTTTATTGCTGTGGTCTCCCTGCGTCTTTTCCTCTTAGCCAGAACCAGAGCATGTTCAAACCGCTTATGTCTTTTCCTCTGGAGTCAGCCGCATACCATCCTGCTCCTCCGCAGGGTCTTACTCTAGCTCGCGGCATAATGAGAATGAGGACCAGTACCAGGATGTCTCCTACGCTCCTATTCCTGCTCGGTTCTGTGAGCTGCGAATACATCCTATGGGTTCCGAAAAGGCGGATAATAGCACAAATGGTGGCTGCAACCATTGAAGCCGAGAGCTTAATGCTCTGGCTGGCCGGCCAGTTCTCTCGAGTGAGAGGCCACGTCAATAGATGGAGGCCGACTGAGGTGAGAGCCCCGTCAATAGATGGAGGCCGACTAAGGTGAGAGCCCTCATAACTGATGATGGTGTGAGGGCGGTTGGCCACCATTAATGGCCCCTCCTTGGGCGTCTCCACGTGCCCCTTCTTTTCCGCATGGCACCCCATCTGGGGCATGTTATATCTATTTTAATATGAGAAGCCTTTCTCTTTAATTCATCTTTGAATATGGCTCCCTAACAAAAGCAAGGGAATCTTCTAATAGTTGATGAACTCTTTGGTGTGAAAATTGTGTAGTAGTGTAAGAAGCAACTCATAATTACTAAAGTAGGGAAGAGACATTGTTGAAGAGTTAACTTCTTATCAAAACTTTATTCTTGAATGACACACTTTTAGAGATTACTATTTTTAAGAGTAATATGTAGAAAAAAAAACGTAAAAACAAAAAAAATATAAAATAAAATAAAAATGAATTGAAATTCCAACCCTGCCCCCGGGTATCGTCTTACGAGGGTTTGTCTAATAATTCCCCACCCGCGGAATCGTCTTACAAGGGCTTGAAGGCATCACATGGCCCAGGCCCCTCTCCTCCAATGCAATTGAAGCCTCGATACCTTCATTCTGACACCCTTTATGGCTTCCGTCAGCTCGATCTGACAAGTCTGGACTCGAAACATTTCCACGGTAAAACTCAGCACCTAAAGTTTTTACCCCACCCAGTTGTATACCCGTGCAATTGGATCATCTCCCGAGCTAGGAATAGCGATATTATGTTTTGGAGTTAAGAAAACCTTACATTCTTTCAACGGATCTGTCTGCTGAGAATTGCAATATTTCGATGTAACGATCCATTCTAACCTAGCAAATCAGAAACCGTAATAAATTTAGCGTGTTTCTTTTCCCTGCTTTAAAAATCCTTGTCAAGATTGTAACCATTAATAATGCTGGGAATCCCAAATTATTTCAGTGCACAATTAGACCAGTTTATCCACATTATTTATCTCCTTTTATATATACATAAAATACTAAAAAATACAATCAAAGAATCATATCTGAAGCATGAACACAAAGAAAAGAAGGATATGCATTTTTTTTATTCCAGATGAAGACGTATTACAGTCAGGTACAGTTGTTGTCCCGTCATTGCTGCCGCCACTAGGGTTATGGCCTAGGTCATAAGTGAGGAGGCCAATAAACAGTCTGCTGGGCAGCAGACAGGGCAGGTGGTTTGTAGGTCGTTGAATTTGAAAGCTATTCAAATCTAACAGCCTACAAACCACCACCTGCAGCAGCATTGAATGCTGTGCAGCAAACTATTGAATGCTAGCAATAGAGTAGAGATTGGTCGGCTGAAGCCCTAAGCCATAACCCTAGATTTAACTTTACACCAGTCCCCAATTTTTCTGGCACTTTCTAATTCGGCGTTGTCTAAACCGCTAAAATGTCATGTTTTCGTTGGGAATAAGCACATAAAAGAATTTGTAATCTGTAAGCCTAACAATTTGTTATTCAGATTGCAATACAAAGATTACAAAAACTTGTAGATCACATATGAATGAATAAGGTTGCAACTTTTTGCTTTGATCAAATTTCCAACCCAAAAAAGATAAAAGTACGCTTGAAAAGTGGAAAAACCACCTAAATATCTCAACCAAATTAACATTCCACTTCTATTCAGAGATTTTAAAACCTTTATCATCTCTGAATGAACGAATAGCAATTTCACTGATAAAATTGCAAACTCTAAATTACAACCAACAAAAACTCTTTGTCGCGGGACCAGGCTTCCACTTGTGCCTCCATTAATGATAAATCTAAATACTCTTTGTTCGTTGAAACTCCACAAGTTAGAGTGATTGGTGTATATGGAATGGGCGACGTTGGAAATACATAGTTGCTCAACATAGTCTACAATACAACACTTACAAGGTCAGTGATGTATGCATGATATTGTGATTTGGCTCACAGTTTCTCAAAATTGTTCAGCGAATCAATTTAGATATGAATGAAATGGTTTACTCTGTAAACTGAATTTCATCTTTCATCCATCTCTAAGTTATTTTTCCCTAAACAAACTTGAGAAACTGTGACCAAATCACATAATCAGACGCATCAATCACTTGTAGTTAATGTAGATAATATCGAGCAACAAGATTTTTCCAACGGGGCCACTCCATACACACCAATCACGCGAACTTGTAGAGTTTCCGCGAACGAGAGTTGCCACTGGTTGAAAAAAGACTTCCGTTTCCTGCAGCTGGGCAGATGAGACAATCTRGTGAAAAGTCGCTTTAAACGTCTTCAAAGGGGCGATCAGATCTTGTGTTCCATGAAATTTAGGGATTGCACAAGAGGCAATCCAGATACCGCTGCTCTCGTAACGATCGATGAAGCTTTTCAACTCTCCAGATCAGGAGTTCTCTGCGCATCTCGAAAGGCATTGCAAGTATTTGTGAAAGCAATTACTTATATCGCAGGAGGTCACGCTTTCGATCCAACGGAAAATCCTGCTCCTTGGTCACATGGACACCACCCACAAAATAACGATAAATCACAATAATAATTAACTAGCACAGCTGCTAACTCATATAAAACGTCTGTGGTAATATGAAACGTTTTTCTGCATTAGGTTGATAAATGGAAAGTGTGGACGTCAGACGGCCGGTTCATAAGCAGAACGTGGGCATTTATTTAGATGCCACGGTTTAATCTTACTTAATCATTTAAATGTGGCAATTACATATCCTTACATTAATTTTTTAATGTGATTAGGTAAATGTTAAAAAGTAAACATGTTAACGGATGCCAAGAAAGTTATGAACAATAAATCTAACCCATTGATTTTGGAGGACGACTAAGAATATGCCAGCATCTTCAATGCATAGCCATCAGATTAGGGTTTAAAGTTAAATAAGGTTAAAAGATCATTAATTGTGCCCATTTTCAATAGATGTACACCAAGTATTTTAAAATCTCAAACACAGCTTTATATTAATTTTTTAATGTGATAGGTGCTACGTGGTGCTACCCAAATTCACAGTGTTAATAAATCAAAGCAATGCATTATTGAAGAGACAAAAATGTTAATTTTAAATTCTTCACCATAATAATGAATCAAAGCAATGCATTATTGAGGAGACAAATGTCAAGTTTAACATATTAAACTAATGAGCGGTCCCACATCACAGAGAAAGAAAACAGTAATAACGCATCACTTTGTTAAAGAGGCTTGTCAACTAATGAGTGGTTCCATTATCACTATTTTTTATCCAATTACAATGAATAAAGAATAATAAAAATAATAGTCGCAAAGTAACTAGTTCTTCCTTTAGATTCTGTTTCAGTTTTGTCTAATTGATAAATATATTAAGTAATCAAATTAAATATGATAAATAAAAAATAATAATATATTATGTTTGAGTTTTGTGAATTGATAAATATATTAGGTAATCAAATTGAAGTCATTCATGAGCATAATGACATGGTATAATCTCACAGACCAACAGAGATGCATTCTCGCAAGAGAAGACTAGCTTGGGTATAAGAGCTCATCAGAGATGAAGAAAGATATGGTAACCCAGAAAAATCAGAAGAAAGTAAGAAAACGAAACCATATTCCAACTATGTGGCATGTTTGTGTGATATCATGGATGCATAACCGTCCAATTGTGAAGAGGCTATAAAAAATAGGGTATGGAAGGATGCCATGGGGGAGGAATATCAATCCATAGTAAAGAATGATGTCTTGTATGTGGTCCCCAAAGGAGAAATCAATACTAAGTTCAAAACGGATCTAAAAAACGAAACATGCAGCTGATGGTAGTATTGAAAAGTATAAGGCTATATTTGTGGCTCGAGGATTCTCTCAGAAGGAGGGCATTGACTATGAAGAGACATTTTCTCCCGTGGCGAGATACACCTCGATCAGGACCATAATTTCATTGGATGCAATAATGAAATGGAAGGTGCATCAGATGGATGTGAAGACAACCTTCTTGAATGGTCAAATAAAAGATGAAGTATAAGTGGAGAAACCACAAGGGTTCGAGGTACATTACATGAGACACATGTGTGCAAACTGAAGAAGGATTTATATGGATTGAAGCAGGCACCTAAAGCATGGTATGGCAAGATCGACAATATTGTGACGAGCTTAGGATTTACAAAGAGAAGTGCAGATCCTAACCTTTAATTTAAGGTTATGGATGATGGTCTATTAATACTATTATTGTAAGTGGATGACCTGTTTCTAACAGGTGTGGAAAAGATCATCTTAGAGTGTAAGTGAAAACTGCCTGCTGAGTTTGAGATGAAAGATCTCAGGATGATGCATTACTTTTCGGGTCTCGAAGAATGGCAGAGATAGGATGAGATCTTTCTTAATCAAGGGAAGTATGTAGTGGAAATCCTGAAAAGGTTCGAGATGTTGGATTGCAAGGAAATGGCTACACCTATGGTATCAAATCTGAAGTTGTTGCAGGATACGACTACAAAGACTGTGGATGTTACTTTATACAGGCAAATGGTGGGTTTGTTGATGTACTTGACAAACACGAGACCATATATATGCTTTGTTGTGAACAACCTGAGTCAGTATATGGAGCAACTCAAGAAGGTTCATTTGGTTGCAACAAAACATGTGATAAGGTACCTTAAGGGTACTTTGGATTATGGTCTCAGGTATGTGACAAACCATGAGTTCGGGTTATATGGATATTTGGATTCAGATTGGGCCGACAATATTCTTGATCGAAGGAGTACTTCAACATATTGTTTCAGTTTAGGCTCTAGTATGGTTTCGTGGAGCAGCATAAAGTGGTCATGTGTAGCACTCAGTATGGTTGAGGTTGGATATGTGGTAGCATGCACAACATGTAGAGAAGCAGTGTGGCTTTGGAAGATGTTGTCTGGATTATTTGGTCTCAAACTGGAGGTGACCTGCATTTGGTGTGACAACCAGAGTTGCATGAAGTTGTCAGAGAATCCGGTGTTCCATGACAGGTCGAAGCATATTGAGATAAAATATCATTATATCAAGGATATGGTGCAGAGGGAAGCAGTGAGGGTCCAGTACATGACTACTGAGGAGTAGGTTGCAGACGTGTTGACCAAGCCACTGTCGAGGAAAAAATTCAAGCATTTCAGGGACAAGCTTGGTGTGGTCCCTCTTCAAAGGAAGTGACGAGGTATAAACGCATTGCGGGGTAGTGGATGTCCTGGGGACATGTTGTAGCTATTTGAGAGCTACCCACATGCCTTGGATGCATTGGTTGTGAAGTCACATGGGTACACATGATGAGGTACATATGCATTGCAGGGTAGTGGATATCATGGTGACATGTTGAAGCTATTTGAGAGCTATCCATAGAACTTAGATGCATTGGCTATGAATTCATGTTGTACTATGGATATCTGATGATGTATAGATTCATATGTTCAACAGTCAATGGTCATGAGCTCGTGTGGCAACAACCAATACCTTCTTAGTTAAGAGAGAGTGTTGATATTTTAATGTAACTATGGAAGGTATTCTTCTGTATTTTTATTGGTCAAACCTCGAGAAGGTTATTGTAATCTTATTGTATAAATCGGCTCAAAAGAAATTATTATTTTATTGTTATGCTTATTGTAAAATTCAAAACGACCCCTCTCAGGGTTTTGTCTTTTCGGGAGTCAAGTTATGTGTATAAATATAGGTCGAGTTATTCTCATTTGTACACACAAACAACTCACCTTCTCTTTTGTATTTGGAGCATAGCAGAGGAGGTCTAGCGTAGGAGGTCTTGGTTTCTTGGCCTTTGGTATCTTGGTCATGGTCTATTTGTGGAGAGTTATAATGTGACATTGTACTCGTTGAAGGAATCTATATTGAAGAATTGGTTGTTGGGTTTTCTCCCCCACGAGGCTTTCCCAGGATATATCTTGTGTTATGTGATTGTTTATCTTTTAGTGATCCTACATGCAATTGTTAATGAATACTAAAGAAGATAACTGTAACTTCTAAAATTATAACAAAAACAATTGTATTTCCTACGTGTATTATTCCCAAACTGCAATTTTACCTGCTAAACAATAGATCCTGTTATTTCAAGATGCTGGAACATGTCTCTAATTTTTTTTTTTAAAAGAGCTTGCTAACCACGAAAAAAGATCTTAAAATCACCATAAAATAATTTGTTCAAAATACTTCACTTCCACAAGAAATATATCATAAAATATAATGATTCAAAATATGAAACATTTTCCACATGTACTTCATTATATCAAATCAGGATCCTGAAAATTTCAGAGTCATAAAATTCACTGAAAAAAATACAACGAAAAATGCCAAGATAATTGATTTTAGAATTAGTCACAAACCTTTTTTTCCAAGGACTAGATATCCAAAAGTATAGTGAAACAAAATTGAATTTTGTACCCCCTGTACTATGAAATGTTTCCTTAGTCTCCACATCATTTCATCCTCTAAAACCACCTAGAAAATAAGTTATAGCTAAAATCCCAAGATGACTCATTTAACATTGAATTCAGGATGAGTAAAAAACCCTATCTTCCATAGGTTATATATCTGAAATTATAATGAACCAGAACCTGAAATTTTTACCGATACCTTAATATGGATTCTAAGGAACCTCCAAATTTCCATTTCTGAAGTGGCCCAGAAAAAAATTATAGAAAAAATTTCAAGACGATATGCTTGAAAAAGAAACACCATAAGATCGAAGCTTTTGATACCAAATGTTATGAACCAACGCCTTGAGAGTGATAAAAATCAATGAATACAGTCCACTTCGAAGGGGAAAAATCTTTTTACAATATATCCAATTCAGAAGACAAGATAAAATTATCCTAAGAGTAGGTCTCATTGGTATATATATAGGAGACAAAGGGTACAATTAAGATGGAAGGGTGCAATGAAGAGTTCTAGAATGCATACAAATATAACACTAGAAATGTAATAATTCAATATCTAGGGATTAATAATGGGTTTTAGACATAACATGGGGCTTTTTCTAGGGCTTAACATGATGATCCTAGATTGACGAGTGAACAATTTGACTCGATAGAGGGTAGACTCTGGAAGGAGGCCGTGGTCGATGAAATTGAATTCTTGCATAATAATGAGACATGGGATTTGGTTGAGCTATCTAATGGAATGAAACATGTCAGTAGCAAGTGGATGTTCAATAATTTTTTTAACACAACAGGTCAAGTTGAGAAGTGTGTTGTTGTATAATTGGAATGTAACTTTTAAAAGGCATTTTTGGTCCTCTGGTGTAATTGGATGGCATTTTTTTGTTCTTGTTGTATAATTGGAAACCACTTTTGGTATTTTGGTGTAATTGGAAGACATTTTTTGTCTTGTTGTATAATTGGAAGACAAGTTTTGGAAGACACTTTTGGTCTTTTAGTGTAATTAGAAGACATTTTTTTGCCTTGTTGTATAATTGGAAGGCAAATTTTGAAAGACACTTTTGTCTTTTGGTGTAAGTGGAAAGCAATTTTTGCCTTGTTATATAACTAGAAGGCAACTTTTGGAAGGAAATTTTGGTGTAATTAGAAGGAATTTTTTTTCTTGTTGTATAATTGGAAGACATTTTTGGTCTTTTGGTGTAGTTGGAAGGAAACTTTTCCCTTTAAATATGGGGAACCTACATAATTTAAGTAGAAAGTATTCAAGGAAGGGAAAACTCAATGAAAAGGTAATTGAAGAAAGAAAAGAGGAAAGGTTAGGTATGACAAAATCCAGGATTTCACCAGAGGCCAATCCAAATTCCAACACAATAGATGCCACTAATGTTTCTCCTACATTAGCACAAGCAAAGCACATGATTTCCGTAGAGAAAAATCTAGTTCAGACCTCTAGTGAACCTCCAATGACTATTTCATCAAGACAAGTTGTTGTGAGTGACAATTTGATGATGGATTTGGTTGGAACTCATTATACTATGGATGAAAATAGAGAGGCAACTAGTGCACAACCTTTTGGTGAAGAATTTGTTGTGGTGCAACCTCTTGTTGGATAGCCATACATTTCACAAATTAGTCATGGGAATGTCCACTCTCCTCTTGGAATTGATCTACAAGTTAATGAAGGGGAAATAAATTTTATGTTTGTAACTCCACAACTAAGAGGTCAAGAGTTCTAGAATATAGGTCCATCACCCCTACAAAGACTAAGAAGTGTGAGGTGAATAAATCCCAAGTGCATTCAGGTGGATGAAAGTGGTCTATCATCAATTGAAGGTAAGTCACCTAACCGAACTATTCTTTATCATTCATATAAAGTTATTAAAGAATATTTTTAACCAAAATCTAATGCAAATAAATTTCAATTATTTTTTTCTTTGTTAAAATATAGGCTTTTGATTGCTATTAGGAGAATTTTAGGCATTAAAATAGTTAAAAGTTAAGAAACAAGTAATCATATTATTAGAAACCTTGTGGATTATTTTTAAAAAATGGTGAGAAAACTCATTCTAAAGACTGTAGTGCAACTTGAGGTGTCTTGTCACAATCAATTGTTAGCAAGATCACAAGAAAACCTCATTTTCTCAAACAAACCTCTCATCTCATGAAATGAAATATAAAAAACCTTTGAAAGTATTCTAATAAACAAGATAGCCTTGACATAGGTGGTCAAACATATTTGTGGGCCTTCACTGGTAGGATACCTCATTTTGAGATGAAGTTAATTGGAGCAATCAGGGAGACTAGTACAAAATTTTTGTCATGAGAACACTAGGCCTTCCAACCAAAATGATGTACCAAAATTGAGAATGGGTTCTAGGGACCATAAACCCCACATAAATACTTTTTTGAAATAACACAGACATAATTGTATGAGAGAATTAGGAATGCACATAGTTCACTTAAATTGGGCCAACGATCTTTAAAGAAATGTAAGCCTTGGTATGCTTGAATAAACACAATGCCTAACACATTTGGTTGTCGATACCATATTGTGTATGGTTATTATTAAAACACATATGTATATATATTTTCATGTATTTCATAATACCTTTGTGTGGGAATGCTCCATTATATTGCCACCGACATCATATAGTGACTTTATTCATAACATCTAGTGTACCAGGCTAGAGGGTTGTACATTTTATACAAAATCTTGCTTAGATGGGACATGCCCCATGTGAGGTGGAATGGAATTACTGAGAAAGTGCATCCACGTGAGTGATGAGTATGAATCGGGGAGGAAGGAGTTGACTTTCAAAGCTTCAAATATGTCACGTATGATATTGAGGGAGGGCATGAAAGAAAAAAGATACAATTGATGACTTTATAGGTTAGTAATGAGTACTTAAATGGTATATTTTCATTCATATTTCACTTTGAAATGTGATGGGGGGATGTAATGTACCAAATACCTGAATACAAAACAATACAATAGAACCAAATATATATGAATACAATAACCACACGAGATATATAGAACAATATATAAAACCAACACTTTATTTTATCAAAACCCTTGGGGTAGGGAAACACTATACAATGGATTCTATTATGGAAGAGATCCTCTCATGTTCACTTGCCTCTTCGAGGGGGCTTCCTCCTAATGAGCTTCAACTCCAAAATACAATACTTCTCTTCATATCCCATTACATTGCTTGAACCCCTTTATATAGTGCTACCATCACCTAAGAATATTCTAGAGGAGAAATCTTCTAGAAGTAGAACCTTCTAAGAAGTCCTCTTACATTTATTATATATAACTACCCATTTATTATATCTAACTATCATAATGGGCCTTATTTAATAATATAGTGGACCTAGTCCACCTTACATTGAATGGCCTCCACTATTATCATTATGGGCCCTCTGGTCCCCCTCCACTACCTCTCTAACTACCTAACATTCCATCCTCCTTATGAAAGTGTTTTCCTCAATGATTGACATGAAACCATATACCAGGATCCCATGGATAAGTGTGGACGATAATGCTTAAGTAGACTAGAGAACTAGGGTCCCATTGAGAAATGGAAGCCACCATGATGAAGTAGTCCAACTGCCATTGTAAGCGAGGGTCCCATGTCCAATTTCTCATGTGAAATCCACACGGAAGATATCAACACCCAATAAGAAATTGAAAATGATACTCCCAATACTGACACATATCATGTGGATCCAAATAAGAATATCCATCCACATAGTGGGAAACGGTCAAAGCTAAAAATGGAAGGAACAATATCGTTGAAAATAATGCAGGCTAGACATTGGTAATAATAACTAGCTCTCGATGTGTCACATTGATGTGTTCTACAGAAGGTGGAAGTGGTTGTCATCCCATAAATGAAAACTATCCATATACCAATCATCACAATCGACCTCAAAATCATACCAAGCATATATTTCTTGATTATATTCATCCCTGATGTCTGCCGTAAGAAATATCTCCTGCATGCTATCCAATGAATCTTGAATACTACGAAACCTATCATTGAGACCATCTGCAAGGTCATGTAATCTGGCATGCAATGAGCCATATAATGTGTTATACAATTGGGCTTTGAATGCTTCAGTGATCTGTAGAATTTCTTCTAGGGTTTGAGAGGAAATAACCATTGGAAACACCACATAAAATATACCAAAAGAAATCTCTTAAAATAATTTATTCAATAACATTGATCTGGTAATAATATAAGCACTTTATGAAAATTTATGAACTCTATAGTCCCGACGCCGTCACAATAAACCCAAAAAGATAGTGGATTTTAAATCAATGATATTTCACTTCCAGAGCTCCGATTTGGACGATTTTTTTTTTTTTAAATTGGGTGAAATTGTGAGAGGAACTCACATCTACAATTTGTTTTGAAAAATTCAGCCTCAGATACTACAGAAATCATAAAAATCACGCGGTCATCCACGAAAAAAAAAACCCTGAAAATTGCAGATTTTAAAATGCAAATAACTTGACTCTCGGACTCCATTTCAGGTGATTTTGTATTTTAAATTGGATGGTTTTATGGGAGGAACTCATATGTAGAACCAATTATTTCAAATTTTGCACCAAAACATACAGAAATCATCCCTAATGTTGCGACCCTTTTTTTTTTTTTTTTTTTCCGAAAACATCAATTTGCAAAAATAAAAATATTTGCCCACACTTTCTACCAAGGAAAGTGCTCTGATACTAGTTGTAATGTACCAAATACTTGAATACAAAATATTACAATAGAACCAAAGATATTTGAATACAATAACCACACAAGATATATGGAACAATATAAAAAACCACCACTTTATTTTATCAAAACCCTTGGGGTAGGGCAACACCTTACAATGGATCCTATTATGGAAGGGATAATCTTCTGTTCACTTTCCTCTTCAAGGGGGCTTCCTCCTAATGAGATTCAGCTCCAAAATACAACACTTCTCTTGATATCCCATTACATTGCTTTAACCCCTTTATATAGTGCTACCATCACCTAAGAACATTCTAGAAGAGCAATCTTCTAGAAGTAGAACCTTCTAAGAAGTCCTCTTACTTTTATTATATCTAACTACCTATTTATTATATCTAACTATCATAGTGGGCCTTATTTAATAATATAGTGGACCTAGTCCACCTTATGTTGAATGACCTCCACTATTATCATTATGGGCCCTCTGCCCCCCCCAACTACCTCTCTAGCTACCTAACAGGGGAATAATTGTAAAAATGAATTTATATATGTATTTTTTGTGGATCCATTAGGTATGAGTGTGTGGCTTCACCAAGGAATTCTTTGAAAATACTCAACAATGTGTTTAGTATGTCCATGTGGCTCGATGGAAGGAAAAACATTTTAAGATATGAAGAGACACATTTCCCATTGGTACTTTCTTATTAATGGTTGATTTTTCTAAGAACTACACCCTTCAACTGCAAATTGAGATTCAAAGCCAACATTACCACTCAAAGTAGGTCAACTTGTAATGGTCCATATGACATATAGGAATGGCCCAAATAGTTATGAAGAAAATATAATTATATTGAAGGAGTATCACTTCTACATAAGTGACGATCAAGAGCATGACTTAGATTATATAAAAAATTGATTTCATTTGTTCTACAATTACTTGAAGGAGAATAACATACAGATAGATCGACATTGGATTCAGTCAAATGATTGCATGGTCCAGTTCAAAAATGGTTGTGTATGTTGCACATAAAATAAAAGGTAGGAACTATTTCAAGACTAGGCACAAGAAAGGGGAGCATGATAGAGAAGGTGCATGCATAAAAATTGTGTTACATAGGAAAAAAATTAATTTCACAACTATTTCCCTCATTCAAGATGCAAAATCCATTATTGAATAGTGTTCTTCAGTAATGGCATAGGGAACAAAAATGAGAGAAAACCAATCAACCGAGAAATGACATGTACATAGATATTTTTGGGAGGTGGTTGATGTAGATCGATCACAATCATATGAATGAAAAACAATCCTAAGCGCTCGTGGATTTTATTCAGTTCAAACATCAAACAATGCAATAATTTAAATAGGGATGAGAAAACTCTTTTGCTTCTATAGTCCATATAGTAGCAATGAATGGGATGATCATGAATCCACATAATAGGTTGATAGATAGGATCGTGTATCAATACCTATTGGTCCATGTATAACTATGGAATTATCCCAGTTAGAGGAGGACCAATCAAATATTTCACTAGATTATGAAAACGTCTTAGATATTGTACAACTAGGTTCAATGAATATTCTATTAATTTTGATTAACTAGCATGGATGTTTTATTCTTCATTGNGAACAAAAATGAGAGAAAACCAATCAACCGAGAAATGACATGTACATAGATATTTTTGGGAGGTGGTTGATGTAGATCGATCACAATCATATGAATGAAAAACAATCCTAAGCGCTCGTGGATTTTATTCAGTTCAAACATCAGACAATGCAATAATTTAAATAGGGATGAGAAAACTCTTTTGCTTCTATAGTCCATATAGTAGCAATGAATGGGATGATCATGAATCCACATAATAGGTTGATAGATAGGATCGTGTATCAATACCTATTGGTCCATGCATAACTATGGAATTATCCCAGTTAGAGGAGGACCAATCAAATATTTCACTAGATTATGAAAACGTCTTAGATATTGTACAACTAGGTTCAATGAATATTCTATTAATTTTGATTAACTAGCATGGATGTTTTATTCTTCATTGATGTAGTGGACTCGTGTGTTTTCTCTCCATTTTTCGCAGGGAACATATATGCAATGGTTTCCAAAAAAAGGTAATGAATGGGGAACTGCCTATTGGTAGGCACATTTCTTAGAGGGAAATTAGACCCTCATCATCTCAATAATAGACTCCGTAGGCATTCAATTTTTGATTGGGTTGATGGTTATTAAAGGATAATATCTGACATAGGATGAAATAACATGGAAGAAAGGTGGTTATGTATTTCAATATTATAGAGCATGTGAAGTTATATACCAGTTTACGAACTTAGCTGTTGGTAAAAACCTTTAACTACAAACAATGCCAAAGAAGAACTCATCAAAGGTACAATACTTCTTTCCTTACTTTGAGAACAAGAATTTAATGGAGAACATTACTGTTAGAATTGATCCTAATGGTATACTTTAATGACCATAGGTAACTATATAGGTATGTGGTATGTTTTTTTAATTTTTTGTTCTATTTTGAGACATGTGTGTGTTTTTTTTTTTTTGTTCAATTTCCAATTAATTTATAAATGACTTATAATTTTTATTAATGAATGACTTTAACTCTATTGTCCTTTATGTCATCCAGGTTATCCAAAGAATCATAGGCACATGGAGGTAATGACTATTGTTGTTGTTCGATTTATGACTATTATTGTTGATGTTGTGATCTTCACCATTGTAGTTTACAATTGGATGGCCCTTTCTTTATCTATGAAATTTTTATCATTAGCACTGCTTGGCATTATCCCTACTCATCGATGTTGTGGTTGTGCTTTGGAATATTATTTTTACTTGGTGTTGTGTGGGAGGTATTAGGATATTTAGATACTTAGGAGTTAGTTAAGATCAACTTGTTGTAATGTTTCGTTAGGTTATAGTGCATTTCTTTAGTATGTATTATAATGCATTTGCAATTTGATGGTCATGATATGTTCCCGACATAGAGTGATCTAACAACTCATATTCTCCTTGATCTTAACAGTTACATTGATATGTGGCTTAACACCTTATTGATCCATGGTATATATTTAAAGAGAATGGAGGGTCATTTGTCGATGATCGATCGTAAGAAACTCTCTTGTAATATTTTTCTTTTGCATTAATAAATTGTCTCAAGTGGCCATGTTGGATGGGGCTATGGATGTTTCTCCACATGGCCTTTTCCATGTAAAAACATCGGTGTGTTGATATCTGATCTAGTTGTGTGAGTGGTTAATAAAGGAGTTCATCCTATGTTGGAATATGTGACATCCCCCAAAAATAAATATTTTTTATTTTTGTTTGCTGGAAATTTATTTCCGTTTTTGGCAAATTCGAATCTAGAAAATTTTTGCCATTTATGGAAATTCCGAATTTCTAATTTCATAATTGTATTTAATTATTGTGGCTATTGGGCAAAGATTTGTTTGGACTCAACTAACTATTTGACTATGACACTTGTATCACAACAAAATAATTATATTAACTGCAGGAGGACAAATGAAACAACCATGTTAAAAAAAATCAGTTGACCATGACTCCATGAGTGGGGAACAAGTTGGAACTGCCTCTGGGCTGATGATTACAAGTGGAAAATCAGAGACTTGTCCACTGGCAGCCCTTGAAAGTCAGGGATTAGGAAAGCTACAAAAATCCCCAAAGGAGGGAAAAGACCTGGGCAAAGAAAATGGATATATAACATATGCGAGGAGGCAGGACACTGCCAAGTATGCTGGGAAATGATTCCTGAGCTCTCTTGCTGTTATGAACATTGCAGATTGAGTGTGAGGCAAGAGGATCCTGCTAAAATAGAATTGTCTTGCTGTTATGAACACTGTTGAGTAAGTGTGAGGCAAGAGAAGAACTATTGGAATTGAAGGACATTGTTGAGGAGGAGTTTCCAAGTTTTCCCTCATGGATTCATGGTCAGGCTAGGGGGTGAATCGGCTAAGTAGATTTGGCTGCCTTGTTCTACAGTTGAGAGGAACGTGGCTATTCCATTTGTCTTCCCGTGGATTGGATTCAGATATGTTAATTTTCCCCTCTCTATTATGAATGGCTATGTCTTTTGATGTTATGTACCTATTGAATCTGAACTAGATTACATTACATTCTCTATCTGTATGACCCTTTTTGCATACGGGGTATTGTATCCGATTAAATCGGAATGTAACGATTTCTTCCCACTTTCTGTTTGAATGTTTTTATCCGATGCTATGTATCTAAAAATATGCTCTAACAATAAGTGAACCATATATTAGATGTGTATAGAATGACAAAATTCGAGAGTTAAAGAATTTTGGAAACCCCTTTTTGTTTTTTTTCGGATGCCAAAACAATCTTGAGAATCGACGCCTCTCAAAGGTTTTTGTTTTCCTTGTTTCTATTCAGAATGGGCTGCCCTTTCCTTAGTCAAGGTCTATGACGAATTTAGAGAATTTCTCTTACAAAAACCCTTTATCCTTTTGTATCCTTCTGTGCATGTAAAATTCTTAAGTCTTGATGCTTTCAGAATTTGGGGATTGTTGTGTGCTGTGGTTGACATTTGAAACCTCAAAACCCCGAAACCCGAAATCCCAAAGTGTTGGTCCCACACCCTTTCAGCTTTTGGAATTTGGGAATTGTTGTGTGCTGTGGTTTGACATTTGAAACCCCGAAACCCCGAAACCCGAAATCCCGAAGTGTTGGTTCCACACCCCTTCACCTTCGGAATTCGGGATTTGTTGTGTGCTGTGGTTTGACATTTGAAGCCCTGAAACCCTGGAAACCCGAAATCCCGAAGTGTTGGTTCCACACCCTTTCACCTTTCGGAATTCGGGAATTGTTGTGTGCTGTGGTTTGATATTTGAAACCCCAAAATCTTGAATCCCAAAATCCTGAAATGTTAGTTCCATGTTCTTTTTTTTCGCAATTTCGGGAATTGTTGTGTTCTGTTGTTTGACATTTGAAACTCCGAAATCCCGAAATGTTAGTGCCTTTCTTTTTCGCAATTCGGGAATTGTGGTATGTTGGATGTTTGGTTATGAAAACCATGAAACCCCGAACCTTGAAATCTCGAAATGGAGTTCTCACCTTTTCCTTTCTCGCATTTTCAGAAATTTGTGTATGTCAAGGTTTGGACACCGGAACTCGCGAAGTTTCGAATCCTGAAATCCTGAAGTGCGGGACCCACCTTCCTTTTTTTCGCATTTTGGAGGTTTGTATATGTGGTTGTTTGGGTACTTGCACTCGTGAAATCCCAAACTCCAAATTTCTGAAGTACTAATCACCTTTCGCATTTTTGGGAGTTGTGTGTTGATGATTGACTTTTGTGTTCACGAAAAACCCGAACCTTGAAACCGCGAAGTACTCAGTATCTTGTCGCAATTTCGGGAAATGTTGTGTGATGATGTTCGACTCTTGTACCCGTGAAACCTCGAATTCTGAAACGCTGAAATGCTGACCCACAGTTGTTCCGTATTTCATATTTCGACAAACAATAAGGTCCTTTGTTTTGTTCAGCACTTGTGATCACCGAAACCCGATTGCCCTCTGTTTCTTCACAAAGATGTAGGAACTTAGAAGAAACTTATTGTTATGGGAACAACCCTATTAATATAATGGATGGACTGGTAAAAGAACGTTGGAGAATCTTCATCCCAGGTAGAGGTAGGGGAGTAACATACCGTATTACAATCGATTGTATTGCAGACACAGGGTAATATTTTTATGTAGGGTTTTGGTCATAAAAACTCCAAATTTGCTTGTATTGTTAAGACTGTGGTAGCGTTATAGGTACTATCAGATAAGAGAGTAATTATAAATTTCAGGATCTTAATTAAGAATTGAAGTGATGAGTAAATACTCATTATATTGTCGATTAGAAAACTTAAGTTGAATGGTAAGGATAGTCAATGGCAGTAAGGACTCTAACAAACCTTCAGACTCAAGTCTTCTGACAAAAATCCTGCTTGCTTGAGATCTCGAAACTTTTCAAGGACAAGTGTGCAAATATTTTTATTTTTTTTTGGTGATTTTTGAGGTACATTACATATGGTATCAGAGAAAAAGTTACAACATTGGGCTTGAACAGGGCCACATTAATTGCTTAGTATATATTTTGATTTATTGAAAAACTAATAAATCTTGTGGATTACAAACATAAAGCTTTTCTGTTTTGTGTGGAATAATGATAGCTCAAGAAGGTGTAAAAATTAGGGTGGAAGAGAATCCACAACAAGGACCTCCTGGAGATCCAAGACAAAACAGTGATGGAAGCTCACCCACGGAGGTGTTGGAAACAATGAGGAACCTTATTGTTGAACTACATGTTTTCAAGGCCGACAATGAAAAATTGAAGAAGGCACAGTAGGAACAGTAAGGGATAAATGAAGTCCTGCTGCATAGTATAGTAACCAAGAAAATTCCAAAAGATGATGACCATGAAGAAGAGGTTAGCAAAATGGCCTCCAAGAATTCTAGTGCGAAAATAGAAAAAGGAGATAGTTCGTCTGAAGGGACACCTTCAGCTGAAGACAAAACCATACCGGACAGAAAAAGAAAACAAATAGACCACCTTGAAGGAGAATTTAAAAAGATTAGACCAACTACTTTTGATGGAGAATCTAGGACAGGAGAAGAAGCCGAGGTGTGGTTGTTGGACATCAAAAAATACTTCCAAATCTACAACTATTCCAGCAACATGAAGGTCATAATGGCCATCTACAATCTGAAGGGAAAGGCCAGCATTTGGTGGCAGGACCTGAAATTGACCAAGGGCCTAAAGGAGAAACAGTTGGAATGGTCCGACTTTAAGAAGTATTTTAATAAATAATACCTTTCTGAAAGCTATTATGAAAGGAAGACGAAAGAATTCTATGAGTTACGACTCAGACAAATGACGATGGAGGACCTTATAAATAAATTTCTGGAACTACTAAGGTTTGTACCATACATCCGGGAGGATAAGGTAAAAATTCAGAGATTCTTAAGCTATTTACCACAGTCCTACAGGGACATAATTGAGTTTGACAACCCCAAATCCTTGAGCAAGGCATTCATGAAAGAACGAATGTGCTATGACCAGTGTAAACAATGGGTAGAGTTTCCCAAGACCTGGAAGGATAAGAAGCAAGATGGAATAAACCAGCGAAAGAAGGGATACCAGCCAGCTCCTTATTGGAATGCAACAAAAAATCTCCCAAGGAAGGACTTTCACTCCAATCATCCGAATACGCAAGGTAGCGGTAAACCAGTAAACCTAGGAATGAAGAGGTTTGGAGACAACTCTCGTGAGCCATTAAAGTGTTGGGAGTGTGGAGAGCCTCATCTAAGGAGGAATTGTCGACGTTTAATTGCAACAAACATAACTATTGTTCACAATTTGCAGGAAGCCTCGACAGTGGGTGACATGGGCAGAAGTCTGCATCGGATAAATGCAGCCATAGATGGTCGACAAGCTGACCACCAGTCCTCGGTGGTAGAAGTCTAAGGTAAAATCCATGACACAGGAATTTCTGTTTTAATTGACCCTGGAGCTGCATTAAGTTATGTTACTCCCGATGTAGTAGATTCGAATAAACTTAAGAAACAAAAGCACAAAAAATCTTGGCTTGTACAACTAGCAACAGGTGCTAAAAGAAAGGTAGTTAACTTTATTTTTGACCTTGAGTTCAGCTTAGATGGTCAAAAGATAAGGACCAATCTGAACATCCTACCACTAGGGTCTTATGATATGATTATT
>SNQJ01S0157267.1:34860-56060 GCA_010110895.2 Picea sitchensis
AGGTAAGGATGGGAAATCTTCTGTTTTATGATTTTCAGTACATATTGCACATACAAGAACATTGTCCAAAGGACATTCTCGTAAAGGATGCCTTTTTCTGCATTTTGGGCAAAATATGCTTAGGACAGGGTTTTCCTCTTCCTGCTTCCTCTTAATCTTCAGAGTATCTAATTGAGAGCCAATTGTTCCTAAAATGTCTGTTTTAAAATTTTCCAAAAGGTTTCCTAATTCGATTCTAGTAACTCCACCAGATGTGGGTACTTTGGTATTTTTGTTGATAGGTTCTCTCACACTTTTTGCAGTTTTCCCCCTACTTCTTGAGTAAGTTCTACAAAGTTCACTGATTGCTTCAAAGTCTTTTTGATAAATGTCTTCTGAAGCCATTAAAATGAGAGTATCAATATATTCATCTGAAACTCCTTTTAAGAAAAGGGTCTTGATTGCTTCATCCTGGAGATCATTATATTTAGATTTTTGAAGGGTATATGTAAATCTTTCTAAGAAATCCTCAAGGCTTTCTTCATCTTGTTGTTGTATTTTAAAAATGTCATTTCGAGAATCCTTGGGTCTGCAATAGTCCTGGTACTTCTTTAAAAATTTTGCCTTCATATCTTCCCAAGATCTAATGCTGTATTCTCCTAAACTCATGAACCAATGTAATGCTGAATCTTTCAGGGTGGCAGGAAATAATTTCAGTTTATGTGCATCCTGGAGATAGTTATAACTCCTGCACAGAATGTCAAACTCAAAAATAAAGACATTTGGGTCTTCACTATTCTTCTCATAAAAGGTTGGTAGTGTTGAAGGTGGAATATTTTTCATATTGACATTCTAGACTAAATCCAAAATAGGAAACCCAAAGGTGGTTTCTTGTCTTAACTCATTCTCTGCTTGTTCTTCTCCTTCATTTTCAATATGAAGTTCCCCATGTAAGTCTCTCCCTCTTTCTCCCATGTTAAAAGGATTGCCAAGAATTGTATATGCAATCCGGTCTTTCTTTGGTGAGGGTGTGAAATCCCACCTTTCTAGATTCTTTTTGTCAGAATTATTATCTCCTATTGGTCCTTTTGAGGATCCTATAGCCTTTGATTCCACAGTTGCAGTTGTTATCTGTGAAGCTACAGAGTCAGGGTTCCCGAGAATAGCTTGTATTTTCTCTGGATCAACTGTGTCATCCAGGGTTGGATCACCAGGATTTTGAATTTGTTGATATATGGTGTTTCCTGGTTCTAGGTTTTGTTCTATGGTTTCCTCAGCCAGAATTCCAGTCTCAGTTTCTATCGCTTTTTGGGTGGAGGTTTCTTCTTTTTGTTGTTTTGTATTTCCCCTAAATCTACCTCTATGATCTCTATTTCTCATGAAGACATACTAAATGAAAGAAAAATAAACTAAGATTGAGTTTCAGAGTACCTGTGATAACTGATATGTCGGTTCTCACCCTTTTGTTTCCACGGCTCCTCTTATCATCAACCTGC
Source organism: Picea sitchensis (assembly GCA_010110895.2). NCBI lineage: Eukaryota > Viridiplantae > Streptophyta > Pinopsida > Pinales > Pinaceae > Picea > Picea sitchensis. The sequence continues at coordinate 36,336 of SNQJ01S0157267.1, forward strand.
TAACATACCACACCAAACTAAGTGCATTCTAAAAATAATCAAGACAATTATCTAACTTACCTTTTACACAGCTCCCCGGCAATGACGCCAAAAATGTCAGGCTACTATATTAAAGATTTTAATGACCTGAAAACACTGAATTGTCAAACCAGGGTAAGTGAACTTAGAGCTGCTACACTGTATGTGCCAGTAAGATTCTAATTATTATCTAAAGGTTATTCTTTGAAGAAAGCACAAACTCACTCTTAGAAACTGAACCTTAATGATTATTTTGAAACTTATCATATTCTGTTTAATTCATCAAAGGAAAACAGTTCTATGCTTAAGTGCAGGTACTTCTACTTCTGGTCTATTGTGATTTCACAAGATCATCTACCATTAGCTTTAAACATCTAGTCATCATTATTCCTATCTAAGCCATAAAAAGAAAGATCATTTTCGAAAACCTTTTAATCTAAACATCACAAAATAGTTCTGGATCTATCTACAGATAAAATAAAGAAATGTCCTATTTTCCTACTGGTACTGGAAGCTTCCTTTAATTCAATTGCAACCTAACTATCCTAATAGAACAGAGTAAACTAACTATCCTAATCAAAGCAGAGTAAATTCAAACTTGCATTCTCTTTAATTCACATTCAGATTGAAAACTGGAAACAGAGAAAATCTAGTTCATGCTTTAAATTCTACAGGAATCAATAACGCTTTAACCATTCATCAACATAGAATATATTAATATGCTGGAACAACACAGTTTGAAGAATGGTTAAGCAAAAAGTCTGAACAAGGTAATTCCCAAACTCAAATAAGCTAACATGCATGCAAATCCTAAGATACTGAAATACACTAACTCTAATACAGAAAGAGGCAGCGACTTGAACCTGTTGGCGGGCCCAACCAAGAGGTACAATCACCTAAAAGAAAACCAAAGCTACTCAGCTCATTCCATGCAAACGCTGCTCATTCTTCACGCTTCATTTACTCAGAAAAATAACTCAAATCATATAACAGCAAAGTAACATAACGCATAAGCAGATTGTATTAGCAGAAATGTATATCTCATAACATAACATAACCAATGTTTCTTGGGAGCGTTCCTCTGTTTATATAGATCCTCCTCAAAAATAGTTTAAAACAAAAATGCATTAATCTAAACGGATTTCTGATCCAGAAATAACTCAAAATCAGTTAAAACGGACTTCACATCTTCATGACACGCAGTGTCAAGAAGTGTGGATCATAAAGCATTAACAACTCAGTTCTATAATCTTGCCTTGAATCAACATATTGAGTTATGACTCAATCTATCATGTAAATTGCACTGTCAACCACTCTAGCCATGTCGTGCATATCTTTAGCAGCTTCTCTGGTATCTCCACTGGGTGCGAGCTGGTACCTGGTACTGGTAAGTTCTGTTTCAATAGAAATAGTACTTAACTCATGCCACATTAGTATCAATATTAATTCAAAGTATCAAAATACATAAAAAATAACTTGAATCGTAAGAATACCTTGAATAGCCCCATTTAGTTGTAAAAGGATGTCAAATGTGTCATAGCAAGGCCAGAAGGGAGTGATACTAGGTATGAAAATGGAGGTCTTTGTGATATGATATAGGCAAAAATATAGTCAAAACTGGAGACTAACATAATTCCATTTCCATGCCATTGATTTTTCCATGACTTTCCATGCCATTCCATTGTCATGCCATTTCCATGCCTTTCCAATCCATGCAATGCCATGCCATTTCCATACCATTTCCATGCCTTGCCATGTCATTTCCATTCCATGCCATTGCCATGCCTTTTCACGCCTTTCCAAGCCATGCCATTTCCATTTCCATGCCATGCCATTTTCATGTAGCTTCCCATGTTTTGTCATGTAGTTTCCCATTTTAACCTATATAACAATAAATATAACGTTCCATAAAATTATGCAAGGAAAAATTCAAATCAAAATGTGGATTGCGATGAAACAAGAATAAAAAATAAATAAACATTACCATGCCAGTGTCATGCCTTGCAATTAAACCCTAGGAATACACCTTGACACCTTTTATTACATTTTTGTCATAATTTTCATCCCTTTAGGGCTGTTATGTCTTGAATATTGTAGGGTTATCATGTGTCATCTTGCATTTTAGCATGCATTTGTTATCTAAACCCTAGTTTAAGGTTACATTTTTATCCCCCTTTCATTTAATGATTACTTGTTTTAAGGGTTGTTATATTTTTCCTTGTATTTCCTTGCCTTGGCATGCCTTGTCTTGCCTTGGCTTTCCTTGGCTTGCCTTGCCATCCCATGCCATGGCATGCCTTGCCTTTTCATTCCCTACCATGCCATGCCTTGCATTACCTTTCATTTCCATGCCATTCCTTTCCTTACATTGCATTGCCTTTTCCTATCCACGCCATGCCATGCCTTGTGTTGCCTTGCCTTGCCCTTCCTTTCCATGCCATGTCATGCAATGCCTTTCCTTTGCATGTATTTCCATGCCATGCCATGCCTTGCATTTCATTTCCTTTCCATGCCATGCATTTCCTTTCCTTTCCATTCCATTCCATGCCATTCCATGCCTTGCATTGTCTTGCCTTGTCTTGCCATTCCATGCCATGCCAGGCCTTACATTGCCTTTCCTTTCCTTTCCATGCAATGCAATGCCTTGCCTTGCCTTGCCTTGCCTTGAAATTCCTTTCCATGCCATGCCTTTCCTTTTCATGCCTTACCATGCCATGCCATTCTATGCCTTGTCATTCCTTGACATGCCTTGCCATGCCTTGCCTTGCCATGCCATGTCATGCCATGCCTTACCTTTCCATGCCATGTCATGTCATGCCATGCATGACTTGTCATGACTTGCCTTGCCATGTCATTCCTTTCCTTTCCTTGCCATGGTATGGTATGTTATGGTATGTCTTTCCATGCCATGGATTTCCTTCCCATGGTATGGTATGGTATGGTATTCCTTGCCATACCATGCCTTGTCTTGCCATGGTATGGTATTCCTTTCCTTGCCTTGCCTTTCCAAGCCAAGGTATGGTATGGTATGCCTTGTCTTGCCTTGGTATGGTATGGTATCCTTGGCATGGTATGGAAAGGTATGGTATGGTATACCTTGCCTTTCCATACCATGGTATGGTATCCTTGGCATGGTATGGTATGATATGGTATGGTATGGTATGCATTGCTTTCATCCCTTTAGGGCTGCCATGTCTTGAATGTTTTAGGGTTGTCATGTGTCATATTGCATTTCAGCATGCATTTGTTATCTAAACCCTAGTTTAAGCTTGCATTTTCATCCCCCTTTCATTTAATCACTACTTGTTTTAAGGGATGTTATATTTTTCCTTGTAATGCTTTGCCTTTACATGCCTTTACATGCCATGCCTTGCATTGCATTTCCTTTATATGCCATGCATTGCCTTTCATTTCCATGCAATTCAATGCCATGACATGCCTTGCATTACCTCGCCTTTCCTTGCCATGCCATGCCATGCCTTTCCTTTGCTTACCTTGCCTTGCCATGCCATGCCTTGCCTTTGCATGTCTTATCATGCCATGCCATGACAAGCCTTGCTATTCCTTGCCACGCATTTCCATGTATTTCCTTGCCATGCCATGGCATGCCATGCCTTGCCTTACCATGCCATGCATGGATTTTCATACCTTGCCTTTCCATGCCATGTCGTGCCTTTCCTTGCCATAGTATGGTATGGTATGGTATGGTATGGTATGCCTTGCCATGCCATGCCTTTCCTTGCCTTGCCATGGTATGGTATGCCTTGCCATGCTATGCCTTTCTTTTCCTTACCATGGTATGGTATGGTATGGTATGGTATGCCTTGCCTTGCCTTTCCTTTCCATGGTATGGTATAGTATGCCTTGCCATGCGATACCATGCCTTTCCTTGCCATGGTATGGTATGGTGTGGTATGCCTTGCCTTGCCCTATCAAGCCATGGTATGGTATCCCTTTCCTTTGTATGGTATGGTATGGTATGGTATGCCTTTCCTTGACTTGCAATGGTATGTATGATATGGTATGGTATGGTATGCCATTCCTTGCCAAACCATGGTATGGTATGGTATGGTATGGTATGCCTTTTCTTTGTATGGTATGGTATGGTATGGTATATTGGTATGGTATGGTATGTTATGCCTTGCCATGTCATGCCTTGCCTTGTCTTGCCATGGTATGGTATGGTATTCCTTGCCTTGCCTTGCCATGGTATGGTATTTTATGGTATTCCTTGCCTTGGTATGGTATGGTATGGTATGGTATGGTATGTCTTGCCATGCCATGCCTTGCCTTGCCATGGTATGGTATGGTAGGATATGTTATGCCTTGTATTTCCTTTCCATGGTATGGTATGGTATAGTGTGACTTGCCTTTCCTTGTCAAGCCATGGTATGGTATGGTATGCCTTACCTTGGTATGGTATGGTATGGTATGGTATGCCTTGTCATGCCATGCCTTGCCTTGCCTTGCCATGGTACGGTATGGTATGCCTTGCCTTGGTATGGTATGGTATGCCTTGCCTTGGTATGGTATGGTATGCCTTGTCATGCCATACCTTGCCTTGCCTTGCCATGGTATGGTATGGTATGGTATGGTATGCCTTGCATTGGTATGGTATAGTATGGTATGCCTTGCCATGCCATTCCATGCCTTACCTTGCCTTACCATGGTATGGTATTCCTTCCCTTGCCTTGCCTTGCCAAGCCATGGTATGGTATGGTATGGTATGCCTTGCCTTGGTATGGTATGGTATGGTATGGTATGCCTTGCCATGTCATGCCTTTCTATGGTATGGTATGGTATGGTATGCCTTGTTGTGCCATGCCTTGCCTTGTCTTTCCATGGTATGGTATGGCATGCCTTGTCATGTCATTCCATGTCTTGCCTTGCCTTGCCATGGTATGGTATGCCTTTTCATGTCATTCCATGCCTTGCCTTGCCTTGCGATGGTATGGTATTGTATGGTATGCCTTGCCTTGTCTTGCCTTGCCAAGCCATGGTATGGTATGGTATGGTATGGTATGCCTTGCCTTTCCATTGGCATGCCTCACAATTAAACCCTTGGAATACACCTTGGCACATTTTATTACATTTTTGTCATAATTTTCATCCCTTTAGGGCTTGATGTCTTGAATATTGTAGGGTTGTCATGTGTCATCTTGCATTTCAACATTTTTTTTTTATCTAAACCCTAGTTTAATCTTGCATTTTTATCCCCCTTTCATTTAATAATTACTTGTTTTAAGGGTTGTTATATTTTTCCTTGTATTTCCTTGCCTCGGCTTGCCTTTCCTTTCCATGCCATGTCATGCCATGCCATGCCTTGCATTGCCTTGCCTTGCCATGCCATGCCATGCCTTTCCATGCCATTGCCTTGCCTTGCCATGCCATGTTTTTCCATGCCAAGACTTTCCTTTCCATGCCATTCCTTTCCATAGCATGCCTTTGTCATTCCATGCCTTTCCATGCCATTCCTTTCTATGCCTTGCCTTCCATTCACTTGCCATGCCTTTTATTTCCATACCATGACTTTCCATATCATTCCTTCCCATCCCATACCATGCCATTCCTTCACTTTCCATGCCATGTCATGCCGTGCTTTTCCATGCCATGTCATGCCGTGCTTTTCCATGCCATGCCTTGCCTTTCCATGTCATTCCTTTCCATGCCATGCCTTGTCATACCATGCCATGCCATGTCATGCCTTCACTTGCCATGCCTTGCCTTGCACTCACTTGCCATGCCATGTCATGCCTTGACTAAATGAACAAGTTCAATACGTAAATAATGCTTGTACTAAATGAACAAGTTTAATACGTAAAAATTACAAAGGATTCATTAAGCATGTAATTCTACAACTTGTTATCCCATATATTTTATATAAAAATACTTGCATGAGAATTTCAATGTCATAACATAATCTCTCTTTATTCATATATCTAAGGTATCATATATTTGTCAAACATGGATTATCATAAGTAATAGGATTTACCTACACCTACACCTACACCTAGAGCTAGACCTTGCCTTGCCTTACAATGGTATGCCATGCTTATCCTTTTCATGCCTTTCGTTTGATTGCCTTGCCTTTCCTTGCTTTTCCTTGTTTTACATTTCCTTTCCTTTCCTTGCATTTCCATACCAACATGTCCCTAAATGGCTTGAGGAGGCGAGTTTCAACTCACGAAAAAACTCAAATTGGGACTCGGATGGGAGAACCATCAGTTTCATTAGATCTGTAGCACTGGGTTTTAGCTAGTTGAGCTCTCCGTTGTCATTTCATCCACCAAAAAACTGTTTGTTGGAGTATCTCCATCACTAGGGTTTTTCTCAATGAGGCATAGTGCAATTTCTGAAGAGGAGGTTGATTTTCAAGAACATTATGTCAGGAATTTATGGGTAGTTTATTCATGTGGGCCTTGGCCAAACATACTTGTGGGAGCTTACAAAACTCCATTATGCTGCATGGCTTGGATTTTATGCCCCTGGACCAAATTAGCCACATGTCCCTAAATGAATTCAGGAGGCAAGTTACAATTTGCGATAAAACTCAAACATGGAATCAGATGGATGAACCATCAGTTGCATTGGATCCGGAGCACCGGGTTTCAGCTAGTGGGCCCCTCTGTTGTCATTCTGTCCACCAGAAAATCGTTTGTTGGAGTATCTTCAGCACTAGGGTTTTTCTCTATAAGGCACAGTGCAATTTTTGAAGAGGAGGTCGATTTTCAAGAAAACTATGTCAGGAATTTGTGGATAGTGTAGTCACGTGGGGCTTGGCCAAATAGACTTGCAAGAGCTTATGGAACTACATTATGCCGCTCAGTTTGACTTTTATGCCCCCAGACCAAATTGGCCACATGTCCCTAAATGGCTTGAGGATGCGAGTTGCAACTCACAATAAAACTCAAACCGGGACTCAGATGGACAAATCACCAGCTGCATTGAATCCTTGCACCGGGTTTCAGCTAGTGGGTCCCCTCCAATGTCATTCCATCCACTGGAAAACCATTTGTTGGAGAATCTATGGAACTAGGGTTTTCCTCAATGAGACATAGTGCAATTTCTGAAGAGGAGGTTGATTTTCAAAAACACTGTGTTGGGAATTAGTGGGTAGTGTAGTCACGTCGGCCTTGGAAAAATAGACTTGTAGGAGCTTAGGAAACTCCATTATGCTGCTCAGGTTAGATTTTATGCCCCCAGACCAAATTGGCCAAATGTCCTTAAATGGCTTGAGGAGGTGAGTTGCAAATCACTATAAAACTCAAATAGGGTCTCAGATGGATGAACAATCAGCTACATTGGATCTGGAGCACCAAGTTTCATCTAGTGGGGCCTCTTCTCTATCATTTCATCCACTAGAAACCATTTGTTGGAGTATCTTCGACAATAGGGTTTTTTTCAATGAGGCATAGTGAAATTTGTGGGTAGTATAGTCACGTGGGCCTTGGCCAAAAAGACTCATGGGAGCTTACGTAACTCTATTATACTGCTTAGTTTGGATTTTATGCCCCAGACCAAATTGGCCACATGTCCCTGAATGAATTGAGGAGGTGAGTTGCAACTCACGATAAAACTCAAACAAGGACTCAGATGGATGAACAATCAGTTTCATTGGATCCAGAGCACCAAGTTTCAGCTAGTGGGGCCCCTCCGCCGTCATTTTATCCACCAAAAAACCATATGTTGGAGTATCTCTGACACTAGGGTTTTTCTCAATGAAGCATAGTGCAATTCATAAAGAGGAGGTCGATTTTCAAGAACACTATGTGGGGAATTTGTGGGTAGTGTAGTCACATAAGCCTTGGCCAAACAAGCTTGTGGGAGCTTACAGAACTCCATTATACCACTTGGTTTGGAATTTATGCCCCCAAGCCAAATTGGCCACATGTCCTTAAATGGCTTGAGGAGGTGAGTTGCAACTTGCAATAAAACTCAAAATGAGACTCAGATGGACGAAATGTCAGTTGCATTCGATCTGGAGCACCAACTTTCAACTAGTGGGGCCCCTCCTCTATCCTTTCATCCACCAAAAAACCTTTTTTCGAAGTATCTTTAGCACTAGGTTTTTTCTCAATGAGTCATAGTGAAATTTCCAAGGAGGATATCGATTTTCAAGAACACCGTGTCGAGAATTTGTGGTTAATGTAGTCACGTGGGCCTTGGCCAAACAAACTTGTGGGAGCTTATGAAAATTTGTTATGCCACTCGGTTTGGATTTTATGCCCCTGAACCAAATTCACTACATGTCCATAAATGGCTTGAGGAGGTGAGTTACAACTCGTGATAAAACTCAAACCGAGACTCGGATGGATGAACCTTCAATTGCATTTGATCCAGAGCACTGGGTTTCAGCTAGTGGGGCCCCTCTATTATCATTCCATACACCAGAAAATTGTTTGTTAGAGTATCTTTGACACTAGGGTTTTTCTCAATAAGGCATAATGCAATTTATGAAGAGTTGGTCGATTTTCAAGAACATTGTGTCATGCATTTGTGGGTAGTGTAGTCATGTAGTCCTTGGAAAAATAGACTTGTGGGAGATTACAAAACTCTATTATTCCTCTCGATTTGAATTTTATGCCCCCCGACCAAATTGGTCATGTGCCCCTAAATGGCTTAAGGAGGCGAGTTGCAACACACGATAAAACTCAAACCGGGACTTGGATGGATGAACCATCATTTTCATTGGATATAGAGCATTTGGTTTTGGTTAGTGGGTCCCCTGCACTGTCATTCCATCTACTAGAAAACTATTTTTTAGATTATCTCCGACACTAGGGTTTTTCTCAATGAGGCATAGTGCAATTTCTAAAGAGGAGGTCGATTTTCAAGAACACTATGTCGGGAATTTGTGGGTAGTGTAGTTGCATGGACCTTGGCCAAATAGATTTGCGGAAGCTTATGAAACTTCGTTATGCCACTCAGTTTGGATTTTGTGCCCCCAGACCAAATTGGCAAAGGAAGGCATGGCATGGGAAGGCATGGAAAGGCAAGGTATGGGAAGGAAAGGCAAGGCAAGGAAAGTCAAGGCATGGGAAGGAATGACAAGGAAAGGAATGGGAAGGCATGGCAAGGAAAGGCATGGGAAGGCATGGCAAGTCAAGGTAAGTCAAGGCAAGGCATGGGAAGGAATGACAAGGAAATGAATGGGAAGGCATGGCAAGGCAAGGCATGGGAAGGCATGACAAGTCAAGGTAAGTCAAGGCAAGGCATGGCATGGCATGAAAAGGCAAGGCAAGACAAGGCATGAAATGGTAAGACATGGCATGGAAAGGAAAGGCATTGTGTAATACCCTGGTTTTGAGTCCCAATATGAAATACGGTATTTTTTTTATTTGGTGAAAGGTTGGAGCTACCAAACAATTAAATAGGCCAACATTCCTAGGAAATGTAATGCTATGATCATTAGTAATAATAAAATACATCATTGGATGGAAGACGAACAAGGACAAGAGTTATAGTGGGATATGATTCCACAAGAGAGGGGGCTTAAGGGGCTAAGTAATTTTATCATATTTTATTTACCCATAATTGTTTTAATGGAGAGAAGTGGTTGTTGATTAAGGTTGGTTGTCATTGATGTCAACCCTTGAAGAAAGCCCCGTAGCACAAAGGTTTGGGTAATGGAACCAATATTGTTTGATGTAAATATGACTCATTATTTTTTGAGTCCCAATATGAAATACGGTATTTTTTTTATTTGGTGAAAGGTTGGAGCTACCAAACAATTAAATAGGCCAACATTCCTAGGAAATGTAATGCTATGATCAGTATTAATAATAAAATACAATTATGGATGGAAGATCTAACAAGGACAAGAGTTATAGTGGGATAAGGATCACAAGAGAGGGGGCTTAAGGGGCTAAGTAATTTTTATCATATTTTTATTTAATGGTAATTCGTTTTAATGGAGAGAAGTGGTTGTTGATTAAGGTTAAGGTCATTGATGTCAACCCTAAGAAAGCCCCAGGCACAAAGGTTTTGGTAATGGATCCAATATTGTTTTGATGTAAATATGACTCCATTATTGTTTTGTCATGGTTGATAAGAAGTAACATGGATGAACTCCAAAGTGATCCCCTTTATGGTGAAATCCTCACGTGAAAGATGCTTTCAGGAGTAAGAGAACCCATGATTAATTGTGAATAATGAGATGAAGGAAATGAACTTGTCAGGAAAATATCCTAGATTGATATGCTTGTCATGTCATTTCCTATGGTATGTGGAAGTCACATAATTCCTCATGATAGAGAGTTATGGCCATGAGAAGTTGAGACCCCAGTTTGGGTAATGGACCCAAGTTTTTTGATGGTAATGGCATGAGTTATGATATATTTTCAGATAATACTATTTTATATGGATAGGGTACATGTCATGCCATTTCTGGTATGTATAACGCCACATAACTCCTCACGGTTTGAGATTTATGGTCTTACTAAGTTGGAGGACCTCATATGTCATCTAGAAGCCCTAAAAGGGTCAAAGTAGTCAAATGGTTTAAGAGGATTTTAAAAGGTAAATAATAAAGTGAAGATGAGGCCATAATTCAAAGTGAATACAAAATAAATTATTTCAATAATAAATTTAATGGAGAAATTAGAAGTAATCTAAAATAAGGAAAGTGGGCCAAGGACCTAGGAAGATGTTTTACAGTTACTTGAGAGTGATATAAAATAAGAGGCAAGTCTCTTCCTCATTTGAATCACACTTGAGCATATTGAATATCTATATGTGTCTAAGGTAACTAAGGATATTCAAACCGGAATTCTGAGTGAAGGTGAAGAAAGAAGGCCCAAATGCAAGGAAGGATAAATCTTGATGGTGTTTATATGTTATTCATGTCATCTCACCACATTTTCGCTATAAAAATTTTCCTTTCTATAATGATTCAGATCAGAAATTTCTATGAAAGGAGAAAACATATCCAAGTATCTGTGGTAAAAAAAAACTCATCTTGTGGGTCATTGCATTTTGGGAGTTAATTCGTGACAATGTGGGTTTCAGTCAACCAAACTAGTCAAAATCGTGTGTTCTCGTAAAACGCTTACAGCTTATTCATACTGCATCCAAATTCAGTTGGGAACAAATGTTAGGGTACATCTTATAGTATGTTTTGTACAGCTTCATATCAATTCATCGAAATATTTTGTGCAGGTCAATTCTCTATAAGTTCTCTTTCTAGAATAAGCTAGAGTTCAACAAGGTGCTATCTTTTACATAACTCCTTTTCTCGGAGAGGTTCCAAGTAGTGAGATGCACTTGAGAAACTGCATAAAGAACACACCAACAATATTGTGTATTAGTTTCATATCTTTATACATTACAGGTTCAAAGTTATGATTACTTCAAGTTAGGGTTGCTGACTAATCCAAAATCAGACATGTGAGACTAAAGAAAGTTTGATGGAAAATGCTAGTCTCTTGTTTTTAAAGTTAAGGAAGGTTTGTAGGAATGTGACCATATACACCCATGTGTCTATATGAGCTACAAATCATATTTGGATGATGAAATCTGATGAGGGCTTTGGTTGTAAGGTACATGTTGAGTACATTTTTGAGACAAGTAGTTGATGAGTTGGCAATTACACGAGGTGTATAGTTGATGATATTGGTACATTGATGAGTCATATTACGAGTAGCTGACACACGATTGGTACAATTTTGGTACATGGTTGATGACTCTTGCTTATGGTATAGGTTGATTACGTGCTGGTGCATGGTTGATGACTTGTTTATGGTACAACATGATTGGCTGCAGTGTTGAGGGTACAAAGTTTGATGCATGGCCGATGCATGGTTCAGATTTATTGGCAGAGGTTTACAGTGGTATATCTCAAAATTATAGTGTTACAGTGGTTCCATATTCTACTTCTACTGTGGCGGTAGGACGGGAAGGATTGTGGTTGTAGCCACCTTCCTGCCATAGCCGAGAACATTGGGGGTTGTAGCCTTCTGCCAGCCAGAGAATAGGAGTTGGAGCTTCCTCAGAGAAGCCCGAGAAACTAGGGTTGGAGCCCAGTTGCAAAATGAAAAATAAAGGAAGTTGGTGCTTCTCAATGAATGTAATTCTTCTAGACATATAAGAAAAAGCATTATGTGGTTTTCTCCCGACGGTTTTAATGAAAACACCGCATACCTGTATGTGTGATTGTTTATTTCTAATGGCTCATTATTGGATAATAATTCTACATTGATATAAAATTCCGAAGAAAAAGGGATTACACCACGCTTATTATCGATTCACCCCTCTCAAAGTGAATCCAACAATTGGTATCGTTAATATGTTTTAAATCACGACCACTGAAAGGTGATCATGGAGAGTACCAACTTATATAAACATGGAATACCACACCTTGATTTGGACAAAAGTATGTTTTTGGAGCATAAGGATGAAGCATACTTACATACAAGCATATGGATTTTAAGTTTGGCAATCAATTGCAGATGGATACACAACACCAATTATTCTCACCGACAAATGACAGCAATAAACTTCAAGGAGGAATATCTCCAAAGCCATAAATGCACTTTTGAATGGTCTTAGTGATAATGGTGATTCACTCAGCTCTTATACATTGTAAATCTTGTAAAGAGATTTGGGACAAGCTTCAAAATATTTATGATCTCAAAATAGGGATGACTTGTTATGCTATGCAAGCAATCTTCTACTTCATGAAAATAAAATCCTTGAAGGTAGACCTTGCCCATGTGGGTTAAAATATTCAAGATGAACAGTGTCAAGTTTATGCATCTTCTTTGAATGAGCATGTGGTGAGGTCTTGCAGATTAAATTATAAGCAGCTTTCATAACAATAACAACAAAAATAACTTGCAGCAAATAATAACTAGCAAACAATCATAACAAGAACAACATGATAAAGGGAGTTTCACCTCTGGCTACATCTCCTTGAGCCTCCATCAATGGATTTGGCTCTGGGATTAATTTGTCAAATATTATTTTATTAAGATGCTTCAACTCCAATGGAAATATCGATCGTACCATTGGGTTCAAAAATACATAAAACCAAAAATGACTAATAAAACTCGAAATGGATCATGGCTCATCCGCATGACTCTTCTACATGTATCTTGAGCTTCCCTGAGCTTCTTTGTGAAAACACCTATAAAGTCCTCAAATGGATCTGAAATTTATCCCAAAGTGTTCGGAGTATAATATCGATTAGCCAAAATGATTATTCAATCACAGAAATAGACATGTACTATCCGAAAGCATGACTCAATCAATGAGGGCTTCAAAATCCCTAGAGCTTGCTGGAACTTCAATGGATAAAAACCTAAAAAAAAAGTCTTCAAATGGTTTGCAATAGTGCCAATGGATTCCAAAGATCCAAAACTCTAGATGGATTTTTCTGGATCATTTGATTCAAAAATGAAGAAGATAGGCCTCCTATTCATTTCTCTTCCTTCAATCTTGTTGTCTCGGTTTGCCAAACACACTGCAGGGCCAACCTAGCACACACGCTCCAAATGATGCTAAAACCTAGCACACATGCAACCGAAAACAAGCTAAACCAGAATTGTTATGGCACGCTCCAAAATTTCTAATCACCAAGACCATTAGTACATGGTCTTCCATGATTTAATTGCTGGCCTAAACAAAAGGCCATGATTCCAAAGTGAATGATTGTGAAAGCATGTATGTGATGGGTGCTGTAAACTGCTCAAACCAAATCCAAAAAATCTGTGTGTACAAATTGTGGCAAAGGGTCATATGGTTTTGGGTTGTGTGACCGGGCTAGGCTGCTCTACCTAATCTCCGCACTAACCATACAATAAATCAAATCCAAATATATAAAAACATATATATATGATAAAAATTCAAGGTGTGTGGTGCATCGTTTGGGTGGCCTTTGCCAAAGCTTTTCACAGTGGGAGGAGGTCCAAGGTTCGATCCCCCATGCACTCCATAATGTTTTAAACAAACAACCTATACCATGGTGCCATGTATGTTTCATGTTAGCCACGTGGTACCCACCCATTTGGCTATTAAATGCCAATGCGTGTCACAAATTGATTCTTCCACATATTCCATTGAGTGAATGCCACATCACCATCTGCCACTTCAGCGTACCTGATGTGCTGGCTATCATCATATGGCCTCGCCACGCTTTCAAGATCCGGTGACGGATCAGACGGGATCAGACAACAAGACAACTTTTTTTAATTTGTTTATGATTCGAATGATCTCAATATCTCTCTATTCGATTCCGCTTGAACCCAAACGAAGTCATAAGTAATTCAGACGACGCAGGGATACACACCCATTTGTTTTGTGGCAATTCCAAGAACTTTGATTTTTGAGCTAAAATTTTAACCCTCGTCTAGATTTTTGATCACGCCTTCCCATTGAAAGGCTTTTGGACCTTAAGCAAATCTTATGATTATCTGTCTGATATTCAATACTTCTCTGCTTTCAAGTTCTATCAATTTATTCTACTTGAAAAGTCTTTTTGATAATCACTTGGATACTTTGACATGCCTTGTACTGCAACCGGCTATGTCCCCCAACCATCGTCAGTTGCCGCCGACCTTAATCGCTCTTTGTGCTACTTGGAATATCACTTCAACCTTCCCATTGCGAATCAAGTCCCTCTTGTGAACTTTAATTTCAAATATAATCATTTCCAATGGTCGCAAAATTTCCGCGGACATCTTGTCACAAGCAAAGAAAACATCAATCTTGAAAAAAAATCATATAAGCAAGACTGAAGATCAAAGTCTTTTTGATCTTCAAGCAAATGGTCGCGTGATCTTGTACTTCATCAAAGTACATGGCATTTTCCTCCATCTTGGTGTAATCAAAATCAACTTTTACAAGCCAACAAATACCATTGACTAAACATGTTGGAAACATGGATTGACACAAATATAGTCATTTCAAGACAACATCGTGAAATGTACGAGACTCATTTGAAACATATCAATCCTTCCCAAAATGACAAGTCAATATTCATGATACATAATCATGTTACAATCATGAGTCATTCATGATGAAATATCACTAGCACTGGCTTATACATACACAAAAACAAATGCATGCATGACTCTTCAACTCCCTTCCAAGATAAACATTAATACATAAACCCAAAACATGTGGGTGTTATTAAGAGCCGAATATGAAAAAGATATATGGCAGTAACAAGTGAACATCATACCCATCTTTACATCCTCCTGGGCGATAAGTTGTGCAACAACAAGAATGCTTTTAAATGAATTGCATTGACATGCAAAATTGCATCATGCTGTGATAAACTGCTACAACTTATCATACTCTCAACATAAATGAACACATATGTTGAAAAGTGCATTTACAACAGGAAAATGCAAGCCTCACTTGCTCAAAAAAATCCAACCATTTCTTGATTGCCAACCTTCAACGATGACTTTTTCTCAATAAAATTGTCCTCTTGTGAATCATCTTGACTCACATCATCGATGGAATCTCTTCCATTCTTTCCACCCTTTATCCATCTTCTTCTTATGTCATGGATGAGTGGTTGGATGCAATGTCCAACATTGATCAATGAGATGATCCCTCTTCATTAAATGAGTAAAAAATCTTTTGCATCCTTCTTTCACGCTGCCTTTGCTTAGTATAATTCCTGAAAGTGGTCAATCTTTCCAACATTTTGAAATATGATGGTTATATAAACCATACTATGTACATGGATTTTTCTTCCATTTTACATACAAATTTATCATGCTAACATAATCAAAAGCAACTTAATGATAAGTAGAATTATACCTTGAACATCACCTTTATCATTTTTGGGAGGTGTAGTGAATTGAAGAGTTACAAGCTCTATTTTGAAGACCATCAATAGTGTTTTTGTCCTCATCGTTGTCACAACTCTTCAGATTCACCTCCTCAAAAAAGGCGATAAAGGTGAACGTTCAAGAACTTTTATTGAAAGTTCTTGAACTTTCACCTTTTATAGCCTTCTTGAGGAGGTGAACTTGAAACAAAATTTGTTCTTGAACTTTTCCTTGTCTCCTCAACCTTGGAATTTTCTCCATCTCTCTATTCATATCCAAGACCACAATACTTGGGTCTCTCTTCAACAACACCAATAGGGTCTAACAATGCCTTATGCATGCTTGCCTAACCCTTTACCTCATAGCCCATTTTTAACAATAACTTGACTCTTATTCCTTGTGTGATTTTTCAAAACACCAAAGCATTCATCTTGAGAGGAATTTGAATATAAAATAACATTACATACCTCATGTCCATGCATGTATTTGGTAATATGGTTTCATTTACCTCATGGAGTTGAGTCTCCATCTCATGCAACTTTTCAAGAAGCTGGTATTTCTCCTTCTTCATGGCCATCAACTACTCTTCAAGGGCAATGCTCTCCTTTCTATCTTCCCATATCTCTTTCATCACATCTCTCATGGTTAGAAACTCCTTCAACATCTCTTTGTCAAAGAATTTAGATAATGAAGATGTATGAGAACTACCAATGTTTGAAGCTTCCTCCATCCTTGCAAGATATCAAACTTCAACACAAAACTTGCACAAATACCAACAGCTAAAACTCTAGCTATCAATGGCAATCACATGAGCAAAAACTATGCTCTGATACCACCTGATCTGAAAATAGGGGGCTGACTTGTTATGCTATGCAAGCACCCTCTACTTCATTAAAATAAAACTTTACAGGACCTTGCTCCATGTGTTAAAATATGCAAGATGAATTATGTGTCAAGTTTATACATCTTATTTTGAATGAGTATGTGTTAGGTCTTTGCAAGATTAAATATGTTGTTTTCATAAATACAACAACAAAAATAACTTGCAGCAAATAATAACCAGCAAACACTCATAACAAGAACAACATGATAAAGGAGTTCACCCCTCTCTGGGCTACATCTCCTTGAGCCTCCATCAATGGACTTGGCTCTCTGGGATTAATTTTTCAAAGATTATTTTACAATCTGTTGCTCAACTCCAATGGAAATACTGACTGTACCATTGGTTTCAGAATACATAAAAACCCCAAAAATGACTAATAAAACTCTGAAAACGGATCACGGCTCATCCGAGTATGACCTCTTCTACATGTGGCCTTAAGCTTCCCTGAGCTTCTTTGTGGCAAAAACACCTGTAAAAGTTCTCAAATGGATATGAAACCTATCCCAAAGTTTTCAGAGCATAATAATTAGCCAAAAATTATTATTCAATCAAAGAAAATAGACATGGGCTCATCTGAGCATGACCTCAATCAATGAGGGCTTCAAGCTCCCTAGAGCTCTCTGAAACTTCAATGGTGAAAAACCTGCAAAAGAAGTCTTTGAATGGCTTTGAAAATAGTTTCAATGGATTCAAAACATCCAAAAACCCCTAGCTGGGCTTTTTCGGCATCTCATTTGTCCAAAAAATGAAGAAGATAGGCCTCCTGCCATTTTCTTCCTTCAATCTTGTTGTCTCTCATTCGCCAAAATGCACCTCTGTGTGGCCAACCTAGCACATGCACTCCAAATCATGCTAAAACCTAGCACACGTGCGTAACCGCAAAACAGGCTAAACTGTCGAATGATTATGACACGCCCAGCCCCTAACCACCAAGACCATGGGCATATGGTTTTCCATACGACCACGCGCTCAAACAAAAAGGGGCCATGATTCCAAAAGCGAATGTGATTGTGACAAGTGGGGAGCATATGGGGTGTTGTAACCGTTCAAACCAAATCCAAAAAATCCACGTGCGCAAATTGTGGCAAAGGGTCATATGGTTTTGGGTTGTGTGACCGGAGGCTAGGGCTAAACCCCAACCCATAGCCCCGCACCAACCATACAATAAATCAAACTTAAATATATAAAAACATATATATATGATAAGAACTAAGGTGTGGCACACCGGTTGGGCAACCTTTGCCAAAGATTTTCACGGTGGGAGGAGGTCCGGGGTTCGATCCCCACGGACTCCATTATATGTTAAAGAACCAACCTATACCATGGTGCCACGTGGCAGCCCATGCCTGGGCCACGTGGCACCACTCCATTTTCCCATTAAATGCCATGTGTCACAAATTGATTCATCCACATCTGCCAATGAGTGAATGTGACATCACCATCTTCCACCTCAGTGTATGGATGTGCCACGTCATCGTACGACCTCTTCCACGTCAACATCCGTACGGACTGTACAGTTAGAATAATTTTTTTACCTTTTTGGCGATTTGAACAGATCACGACATATCTCTCATCCGATGTCCGTTTGAACCCAAACAAGTTGCATTGGGTTCATGACGACGAGGGCTACGCACCCGTTTGTTTTAAGGCAATTCCGAGAACTTTTATTTTTGAGCTAAATTTTGACCCCTGGTCCAGATTTTGATCACGCCTTCCCATTGAAAGGCTATTGGACCCACAAAATATTATGATTATCTATTTGAGCTTCAATACTCTTCTGCTTTCAAGTTCTATCAACTGATTCTACTTGAAAAGTCTTTTTGACAATCACCTGGATACCTTGACATACCTTGCACTGCAACTGGCTATGTCCCTCAACCACTGTTTTCTGGCTGCTGCTGACCCACTATTCTCTTTGTGCTTGGAAGACTACCAACCTTCCCACTAAGAATCAAGTCCCTCTTGCGAACTCTTTGACATCAACACAATCAGCTCTCCAATGGTTGCAAAAACTTTCCTGCGACATCTTGTCACAAGCCAAGAAAACCATCAATCTTGAATTTTTTTTTATACGAAACTGAAAATGATGCCAAAAAAGTCTTTCTTCTCTTCAAGCAAATGGTCGCATATTGTACTTCATCAAAGTATATGGAATTTTCCTGCATCTTGGTGTACTCAAAATCAACTTACAAGCCAACAAACACCATCGACTAAACATAAGTCGAAAAACATGATTGACACAACATAGTCGTCAAGACAACATTGACACAAGCTGAGACTCATTGGAAACATATCAACCTTCCCAATGACAAGTCAAAATTCATGATACACAATCATGTTACAATCATGAGTCATTCATGATGAACTATCACTAGGTTCACTGCTTACACATGCACAAAAACAAATGCATGTGCATGACTCTTCAACTCTCCTTCTAGTACAAACATAAGTACATAAACTCGAAACATGTGGGTACATACGAGATTAATATGAAAAAGATATATGGCAGTAACAAGTGAACATCATACCCATATTTTACATCCTCCTAGCAAAGTTGTGCAACAACAAGAATGCCTTCAAATGAATTGCATTCACATGCAGCTTGCATCATACAAGTTGTGATAAACTACTGCAACTTATCATACTCTCAACATAAATGCACACATAAGGCTGAAAAGTGAATTTACAACAGAAAATGCAAGCCTTACTTGCTCAAGAAATCTAACCATTTCTTACCAAGCCAACTCAACGATGACTTTTTCCACTGAAAATTGTCCTCTTGTGAATCATATTGACTCACATCGATGATGGAATCTCCTCTTCCATTTTTGCCAATATCTTTATCCATTTTCTTCTTATGCCATGGATGAGTGGTTGGATGCAATGTCCAACATTGATCAATGAGATGACCCCTCTTCTGACAATTAGTGCAAATCTTTTGCATCCTCTTTTCACATTGTCTTTGCTTGTAAAGTTTCCTGAAAGTGGTCAATCTTTTCCAACATTTTGAAATATGATGGTTATATAAACCACAATATGTACATG
>SNQJ01S0157271.1:7494-22127 GCA_010110895.2 Picea sitchensis
AGAGAGAGAGAGAGAGAGAGAGAGAGAGGAGGTATTGTATGTATTCTATAAAATATATAATTAACTCATATATTACATAAAAAAGTGTAAATATGTCAAACACTAGGTACACTGTTGTATGTAATATATGAGTCAATTATGAACCATAGTCAAAATAAAGCTACCCAAAATCGATGGCTCTAGGGAATGTAGCGTTGACTCATTAGCAAGTGGAGCGCTGTGGAATCTAGTCTCCTTACTAGGTGGATATTGAAATTATTCTGATTTAATTCTATATTTATTAGAGTTGTGATTTTAGAAATCGAAAAAAGGATGGATGCAAATCTTGTTCTTCTAAAGATCATGAAGAGAAATTGAACACTAAATTAAATGGTATAAGTCGAAATTATACTGATTTAATTCTAGCTTTATTTGAGTTGTGGTTTTAGAAATCCACAAAGGACGAATGCAAATCTTGTGCTTCTAAAGATCATGAAGACAAATCGAACACTGAATTAAATCTTATAAGTTGTGACCCTCTGCAATTGCTATCCAATATTGTCATGAAGGAACCAAAGGTCGAGCCTCGAAAGGATTGGACAAGCTATCGATCGTCGTAGTCTGGCTGAAATGGTAAAATTACACAAATAATGCTATTGATTTACTCTTCCCACAACTAACTATACATGGTAGTTTATCTCCATTAAATCTCCATCAAACGCAGGTTAGAAGGCAGAAAATCAACAACTGTATGAATATTTTATAGAACCTTGTTCCAAGCTACAACAACGTATAATCTTGTTGATTGGCTTCACTTAGTACTAAAAATAGGTTACATACATAGACTAGGTATAAAGAGCCTTAAAGTTAATGGCAACTAACTTGTCCAGTTTCCTTTTGAAATGGTATTGCCTTTTGAAACTGTATTGTAACACTTCTGTCCATAGTACTACAAAGTGTAAAATTATTTTATTTTATGTTGGTTGATTTCATGGTTCACATCTTAATGTCAAATTAATGATTAACATGGTTTGGGCCATTGAAATAGACATTTAAATGGTGTGTGATAAATACCATGTGCAGTTCGTGCAGATCCAAGTGGAGGTAAAAAATACTAGTTAAAATGGCTCAAAATAAAGCAATATTTAGGTTGTGTTAATTTTTCCTCCATGGGATATGATGCAGGATCATCGCTATCAAATTAAGAAAAGAGAAAGTGGAAGCGAAATCGACACCTCAACACATTGAAAGAACCAAACCAACTCTTAACCAATTTGGTAGCGGTGTGGAGATTTTTTGAATTTCTCGTTAATTAAATTAGTTGTATGTAAAGTTGGGCCACCGTTTGAAATGATCGATCATTGTAAATCCTTACAAGATTGTAAAATATTACAGGTGTAGGATATTATCCCTTATTAGTTATTAGGTTGCATTTAATTAAGCTGAGTAGGTAACTGCTAGAGTAGAAGGTGATAGAACTTAGATAGAAGGAAGGGGAGCGAAGAAGGCGCTCGGTCCTTAGACAAGTTATTTTTCATTGTATTGTTTGTAAGAGATAGCAGTTGTAATCATGTTTTTTTTGGAATGAATAGAACAGAGGAAAATTTATCCAATTGTACAATGTTGATACTTTTTTTACAATTTTACTGTTGTTATGAATTTTGTGGATGTATGAGGTTCATGGTGAATGAATGAATTCATGAAGAATTCAATAAGTTTCAATTGTTTCTCTTTTGTAAGTTATGCAAGGAGTGCATACCGAACCGAAGGAGTGCGGGTGAGAGAGTCTTTTGACTCAAAGCTCAAAAGAGATAGTGTGGAACTTTTGTATGCAGAGTGTGCATATTGAATGCAAGGAGTGTGTATTCGAAGTCTTTCACTTGGACAAGACTTTGGAGAAATAACTCAGTTTTTATCGTAAGGTAGTGCAGAGGTCAATTGCAAGGAGTGCATAGGACCAGAAATCGACTAAGTGTCGAAGAAATCTCTTTGAGGAATTCAAAGTTCGAAGGAAGAACAAGTGGAGAGGATTTGGCGAGAGAAATCCTCTAGAAGAGGAATTTTTGAAGGTTGAATAAGATAAAGGGTTAAGGTTTGCCCGGGAGGAGACGAATCATTTCAGACCATTAGATCTTGGAGAAGTCACACACTATTTAGTCATGAGGATCCTTCAAAATTCGTAAATCAAAATATTCGAAGTGAAGAGGAGTGAAAACTTCCAAAATCCGAAGTCCGAAGTGAATCTGGACCGTTAGATCTAGAGGGACGCATAGCGACAGATCATGAACTTCAGATAAAAGCACTTTGGAGAAGTTGAGAGTTGAGTTTTCCGATGTCCGGAGTCCCAAAGAGGCTAGGTCCGTTGATTTAAGGAGGACAAGTGTTAGCAGATCTTCCATTTCGTAAGATGGCCACTACGGAGAAAGAAGGAGTTGAGAGTTGAAACTCTTGAAGACCAAAAGGCGAAATCAATCATGACCGTTGATTTGAAATGGGCATGCGTCAACAGATCACAGATATCTAGAAGAGCATGATCAGGAGAGAAGGAAGGAAAGGAGGCAAATATGAATCGTTGATCGAGAGGCTCTACCCGAGATCGCAAGATGGACGGTTACGCAGCATTGCGAGAACAAAAAGTGCTCGGACTTTAAAAATTTGAGAGTGGGCCGCAATCGAAACCATTGCAAAAGGTATGTGTGGCGATTGGTAGGTGTAACACCCTATTTCCCCCAGTCTGTAAAAATAATTATATTGGCCAAGAACTATGGCAAACTCAAAGACGTGAATGTTTGATTTGATGGACCTTTGTATAAAAGGTCGATGAATGTAAATTATGTTATGAATATGTGTTGCATGACTGCTGGGAGGGGGATGTGTTAAAAGAGATCACGATGGCTAATGAGAGGTGGTGGAAAGGACCTGGAATGGTTGCATTAACTTCCACCGAGCCAGTACTGTACTGGTTTATACTTGCTCACAAACCAAAGCAGCTCTCTAATCCTAGAATGGATTTCTTGTCAGATTGGTATGTGGGGAGGCTCCTCAAGAGTTAATGAGGGGATGGGGGTGAACCGCCCATTCGTAACAACCCTCAGACCTGACCACAGACGATGGAATTGGCGCCACACACAACCTTGCAGACAAAAATTGGCAAGAGAGGAAATGTGGTAAGAGAGAGAGCAGTGCGCGCAACGGGGATCGTAGAGAGTTCTGAATACTAGGAGAAGGAGAGTAACCTTCGTCTTGGATTATTTTCCTGCATCAGGAGAAGGAGAGTAACCTTTGTCCTTGATTTCTGTTGAGCTGGAAGTAGGAGACTGAACCTCAAAGCATCGTGGTCTAGCTCGGGGGTGGCTAGTGGTAAATCCGTTTGGAGTCACTAAGCCTACGGTTGGGTGGAAACGAGCACCCCTCTCAGCAGTTGCATCATGCCTGGTAGAGTTGATAAGTGTTTTATACCTTGTATTTCGAACTGAATATCATGAATGCATGCTTGTGTTTATATGCCCATAATAATTTCTGTGTAGAATGATTGCCTGGTGTTTTAAACTGGAAATAATGGATGCATGTGTATGCTTATATGTCATCGTTGGTTTCTGTACAAATGGTTAAGTCTGGGGCTGGAAGGGTAGCTATCTAAGGTCTCAGATTCATGGGATTTTGATGCCCCGAGAAGTTGAATTTCATGATTCAACATCAGAAGGGATAGCGAGCCCAATTATAGAAAGAGAGAATACCCTATCATTCGGTTAATGAACGGTCGGAATCCTTTCGGGAATACCCCAGATCTTTCGAGACCGATGGATATAGAGGAGGAGCGTAGGCGTTAACACCTTGACCCTTTCAGCCTTTGCATGTAGTGATGGAATCCCAGACCGTAGATCCAAGGATCTTTCGGAGCCCTATTGACCATCGATCTTAGCCTTGTATAGGTAGGAGAGTAGCATTTCTCTGACTCGCGACTTGGAGTGGTCAAGGGTAGGGATGTATGAACTCACGGTTCAGGAGATCGCGACGTGATCGTGACCATTGGATCCGAGGCACAGGAGAACTGTTGGATTAGAATCCTTCGTGGGTATCGCCTATCGGGGGTTCGGAACTTGAGAAAGTTTCTTTTCGATTGTAGAAGTCGCGAAGTGTCTAGCGTCGAGGGCTCGTGTAAACACGTAACCCATCTGTAAGTGGGGACTGCGTGGTCGATAGGTGGTGTAATGACAAGCACCCAAAGAAAGGTGGGAACGGGTGATGGGTGATGGACACATGTCGCTTGGGAAGGAGTCAACCCATTATTGACTTATCGTATCTCGGGAACTCACGAAGGAGGAGCATGAGGGCTCAACACTCCAACTCGCGAAGTCTCGAGATGCAAGTAGCGCTAGTATTTAGCCTAGGAAGCGGGTAACTGGTGGTGGACACGTGTCACACTGGGAAAGAGTCAACCCACTGTTGACTTGTCATGGCTCGGGGTTTTGCAGGATGAAGAAGATGCACCTTGATCACTAAGGCCGTGAAACGCCGAGAGTCGATGTCTCATGCAACGGGCGGCGATGACACAGCTCGTGAGAAGAGTATAGCGGGGTTGACAAGTGGCGTGTGCACGTCGTTTTGGATAAGTCCACACAACATTTACCTATCACGTCTCGTGGATTCGCGAAGGAGGAGCACGAGAGCTCAAAACCTCAACTAGTGAGGTTGTGAGTGGTGCTAGTGTTTGGCCTAGCCTACGGTTACATGTAGCAGGCACTAGTGAGGAGGAAGCCATACCCGTATAGCATCTCAGGTATCGGTGTTCGGAGAAAGGGGAGTCAAGAGTCTTGATTCCCAACTCGCGAGTTGTGAAAGGCGCTTGCACTAAGGCCAACTTGTGGTCGTTTGGAGGAGGATAAGGAAAGAGAGGGTCTGCGCTAGGCCCCATAGAAGTCTCGAGGATTCTGTTCCTCGAAGAAAAAGATGAAAAATCTAAGTTGTTGTAGTGGGTCTGTGACAGTAGTGAATTGCGGGGAGATAAGTGGGTTTATCCCAAACCACTCTCTATCGTGCCCACAATCGTGTGTGGACGTAGACAGAGGTCACATACAGGAAAGGGATAATGGAGGTGGAGCTAGCGCCTGAACCCCGATATTTTAGCAGCGTGAAGGGAGAGTTTGCAAGTGTCATAGAACCTGCACCAAAATACTGAAAGGGTCTATGTTTAATTACAAGCGAGACCATTAAGGTTTCAGAGAGCAGATTCAACTACGATAATTGAAGATCCTTGACTGGGAGGTCGATCATCCCTAAGGAGAGAAGGGGGGTTTGCGTCAAGTGGTATCAAAGCCTGAAAAAGGATTGAAGTTGTATTCTGTGTGTTAGAAACAGTTGAAATAATGTTGTCGAGGATACGCGTAGATCCACCTATAGTAAATCATGTTGTAGGAAGAGAAATGAGAGAGATTCGTGCAAGGTTGGAAGTGATGAAAGCAATTCAAAGGAGAACACCTATCGCTAGAGACGTCAGTGATGCAGAGCATGAAGAAATAGAAGTTGAAGAAGCTACAGGGGAAGATGTCGTCGAAGAACGCCTATTGAAAGTTGTTGTGAAGCTGGGAGCTAGAGAAAAGATAAACATCCCAATGTATGAAGGTAACTTGGATGCTGAAGATCTATTGGAATGGATAAGGTCCATGGACAAGTATTTTGACTATGAAGATGTCGATGAAGGAAATAAGGTGAGACATGTTGTCACCAAATTAAAGGGACACACAACACTGTGGTGGGATGAACTGCAGGCAGAGAGGAGGAGCAAAGGAAAATAGAAGATAACGAATTGGGATAGAATGGTAGCCAAACTGAAGGCTAAATTCATACCTAAGGACTACCAGATAAATATATTCAGGAAGTTGCAGAATCTGATACAGAGGAGTATGACAGTGAAAGAGTACACAGAAGAATTTTATAGGCTGAATATTAGGACTGTACAGAGGGAGAAGGATGATGAAAAAGTTGTCAGGTATATAAATGGCTTGAGGTATGAAATCCAGGATGAGATCAATATGATGACTGTGAGGACAGTGGAAGATGCTTATCAGATTGCATTGAAGGCAAAAGAAAAATTGGCCAGGAACTAGAGTGAGCGAAGCAGAAGTAGAGGCTCGAATAGAGGTAAGGAAATTGTCTATGATAAGGCACCGAAAAAAAAGGATGAGATTGAGAAATCATATGGTCACTTTGAAATGGGAGGAAGTTCTCGAAGAATATCATTTAGTGGGAGAAATTATTTTTCTCGAGGAAGAACAAGAGGTAGAGGAGGTCGAGTTAAATGTTATGCATGTGGAAAGACAAGACACATGTCTTGGGAATGCCACGAGAAGAAGAAATAAGGAGGAGGAGAATCACACATTTATGAAGCCCGGAAGAATGTGGAAGCAGAAGCAACAGAAGGAGGATAGAATCTTGTGATGAGGAAAGTTATTCTAAAGCCAGAGAAGGAAATAGAAGACTCAGTTCAACAAACAAGGTTGTTCAGGACTGCTTGTAAAATAAAGGACAAAGTTTGCAAGATGATTATAGACAGTGGGAGTACTGATAAATTAATATCTACATAAATGGTGGAGAAGATGGAGCTGGAGACAACTGCACACCCAAGCCCGTATAAAGTATTTTGGTTGCAGAAAGGACATGGTAAGTCAACAATTAAAGTTGAATTTAAAATAGGATGTTATAAATATGAGATTCTGTGTGATGTAATTCCTATGGATTCTTGTCATATTTTGTTGGGGAGACCATGGCAGTTTGATAGGAACATCATTCATGATGGGAGGAAAAATACTTACACTCTAGAGAAAAATGGTAGAACCCACATGTTGCTTCCAATAGAAGAGAAGAAAGAAAAGGAAGAAGCCAATACAAGAATACTTCTCATGAGTGAGAAGGAACTCTTGAAGGAGATCAAGAAAGATCAAGAAAGATCAAGAAATGAAATTTGTTGTAGTGAGGAAGACAAGAGTTATCCTTACCAATACTTCCATGAATGATTTACCTGAAGAAATCCAAGAATTGTTAGAGAATTTTGCTGACATAGTAGTGGATGAGTTACCTCACTCATTACCACCCATTAGGAGTATCGACCACCATATTGACTTTATTCCAGGAGCTAGTTTTCCAAACAATGCAGCGTACAGGTTGACACCTCGAGAGAATGAGGAGGTTAAGAATCAAGTTCAAGAGTTTTTGGATAAAGGTTTAGTCAAGGAAAATCTAATCCCATGTGCAGTGCCAACTGTATTGAGTCCAGAGAAGGACGGGGGATGGAGAATGTGTACAGATTCCAGAGCCATCAACAAGATTACCATCAAGTATAGATTCCATTTACCCAAGATGGATGATTTGATGGATTGTTTGAGTGGAGCAAGCTATTTTTCAAAAATAGACTTGAAGAGTGGATATCATCAGAAAAGAATGAGAGAGGGAGATGAATGGAAGGAAACATTCAACACAAATGAAGGTTTTTTTGAATGGCTAGTCATGCCATTTGGATTAAAATGCTCCAATCACATTTATGAGGTTGATGAATTAAGTATTGAAAGAATTCATAAGTAAATTTTGCATTGTATATCTGGATGATATATTAGTTTTCATCGAAACAGAGGAAGAACATTTAAAGCACTTGACATTAGTGATGAGGAGGTTGCAACAAGAAAAGTTGTTAATAAACTTGAAGAAAATTTATTTTATGAAGACAAAACTCATATATTTGGGTGTTGTGATCTCTTCAAATGAATTGAAGATGGATCCAAAGAAGGTGAGATAAATCAAATAATGGTCATCACCAAGCAGCATATTTGAGGTGAGAAGTTTCCATGGGTTAGCAAATTTTTATAGAAACTTTATCAGAAATTTTAGTGATATATGTGCACCCATAATGGACACTGTGAAAAAGAAACATAAGTCTTTTAATTGGACAGAGGAGGCTGAGAAAAGCTTCAGAGTGTTGAAAAAGAAGATAACAAAACAACCAATTCTGGTTTTACCCGATATTGGAAAAACATTTCAGGTAAGATGTGATGCAAGTGGAATAGCCATTGGAGCAGTCTTGAGTCAAGATAATAGGCCAGTTTATTATTTTAGTGAGAAGTTGAATGACACCAAGGAGAAATATTCTACATATGACAAATATTTTTATCTAGTGATTCAATCTTTGAAGAAATGGAGACATTATTTAATTCCAAAAAAGTTTGTCTTATATAGTAGTAATCAAGCTTTGCAATTTATTACTAGGCAAGAGAAGCTGAATCAGAGGCATGCTAAGTGGGTAGAATTCATGCATAATTTTACTTTTATCATTAAACATATTTCTGGAAGTGATAATAAACTTGCATATGCTTTGAGCAGGAGGAGTTTGGTTGTACAGGAATTCCAAGTGAAGACCTTAGGGTTTGAGCACCTTAAGGAAATGTATCAGGAATATCCATATTTTAAAGAGGCTTATAAAGCATATGAAAATACTTTGTTGAGGGATAAAATCTCATGGGTAGAATATTTAATTCGGGATGGATCGTTGTTTAAAGGAAGTCAATTGTGCATACCAAAATGCTAATGAGATATAATTTGTTGAAACAAAAACATAGTGGAGGTCTAGCCGGACATTTCGGTCATAATAAAACATTTGCATAGTTGAATAGTTTGTATTATTGGCCAGGTATGAGGGAAGATGTGAAGAAATTTGTAGACCGATGTAATATTTGTCCACATGCAAAAAAAAGAGACAAAATATTGGTTTGTATCATCCATTGCCTATTCCAGAAAGACCTTGGGATTCAATTAGTATGGATTTTTTATTGGGATTACCTATAACCCAGAAGGGAAGTGATTCCATATTTGTTATGGTCGATAGATTTTCCAAGATGGAACATTTCATACCATGCCAGACAACAAATGATGCTACACACATAGCCAATGTGTTTTTCAGAGAAGTTGTGAAACTACATGGATTTCCCAGAAATATGGTCTCAGACAGGGACACTAAGTTTGCAGGACACTTTTGGAGGACTCTATCGAAGAGGCTTGGAACTTATTTATATTTTAGTTCAGCATATCACCCTCAGACAGATGGACAAACTGAAGTAGTGAACATGAGTCTGGGAATTTTGTTAAGGAGTTTAGTCACTGAACAAGGTCGTCAGTGGGATCAGATTTTGGCACAGGAAGAATTTGCATTTAACAATTTAGTTAATAGGAGCACTCGGAAAAGTCCATTTGAGATAGTATATAGAACACAACCAAGAGGGATTGCATAATTGAGAGATTTGAAACAAGCTGAATTCAGGAGCATTGGAGCAGAATAATTTTCTACAGAAATGCAAAGACTTCATGATCAAGTTAGGAGGCAGCTACAGGATAGTAATCAAAAGTATAAGGACATGGTTGATCAGAAAAGAAGGGAAGTTCAATTTGAAGTGGGAGATGAATTTTTATCTCATTTGAGAAAGGAAAGGTTTCCAAGAGGAACATATAATAATTTGAAGATGAAGAAGATAGGACCATGCAAGATCCTCAGAAAATTTGCAGCAAATGCTTATGAGATCGAGTTGCCAGACAATGTTGGGATATAACTAATCTTCAACGTTGCAGACATGTATCCTTATAGCATAGATGCCATGGGAGGATTAGATGATCAGGAAGAGATTCAGTGGGAAGAAAAGATGCCCATGGTAGAAAAACCTAAGATGGAGAAAATATTAGAACAGAGAGTTGGAACGAAGACCAAAAGAAAGATGTACCCTGAATATTTGGTGAAGTGGAAAGATCACCCAATAGAAGATTCAAGTTGGGTTACTGAACCTGATATTTTGAAACATGGAAAAACAATGCAAGAGCTCATGGACAGGAGTCCATGAATATTTTGGCCAGAGGAGTATGATGTAGGAGCATCACTATCAAAGTGGAAGTGAAATCGACACCTCAACACATTGAAAGAACCAAACCAACTCTTAACCAACTCGGTAGCGGTGTGGAGATTTTTTGAATTTCTCGTTAATTAAATTAGTTGTATTAAATTCGGCCCACTATTTGAAATGACAGATCATTATAAATCCTTAAACGGCTATAAAATATTACAGGTCTAGGATATTATCCCTTATTAGTTATTAGGTTACATTTAATTAAGCTGAGTAGGTAACTGCTATAGTAGAAGGTGATAGAAATTAGATAGAACAAAGGGGAGCGAAGAAGGCTCTTGGTCCTTAGACAAGTTATTTTTCATTGTATTGTCTGTGAGAGATAGCAATTGTAATCATGTTTTTTTTGGAATGAATAGAACATACGAGAATTTATCCAATTGTACATTGTTGATACTGTTTTTACAATTTTACTGTTGTTATGAATTTTGTGGATGTATGAGGTTCATGGTGAATGAATGAATTAGTGAAGAATTGAATAAGTTTCAATTGTTTCTCTTATGTAAGTTATGGAAGGAGTGCATATTGAATGCAAGGAGTGCAGGTGAGAGAGTCTTTCGACTCGAAGCTCAAAAGAGATAGCGTGGAAATTTTGTATGCACAGTGTGCATATTGAACGCAAGGAGTGCGTATGCAAATTCTTTGAATTGGATAAGACTTTGGAGAAATAACTCGGTTTTTCTC
The DNA here is from genome assembly GCA_010110895.2 of Picea sitchensis. Taxonomy (NCBI): domain Eukaryota; kingdom Viridiplantae; phylum Streptophyta; class Pinopsida; order Pinales; family Pinaceae; genus Picea; species Picea sitchensis. The sequence goes on from SNQJ01S0157271.1 coordinate 18,093, forward strand.
GTAAGGTAGTGCAGAGGTCAGTTGCAAGGAGTGCATAGGACTAGAAATTGACTAAGTGTTGAAGATATCTCTTTGAGGAATTCAAAGTTCGAAGGAAGAACAAGTGTGGAGGATTTAGCGGGAGAAATCCTTTAGAAGAGAATTTTTTGAAGGTTGGATAGGATAAAGGGTTAAGGTTCGCCCAGGAGGATCTAAATCATTTCAGACCATTAGATCTTAGAGAAGTCTCACACTAGTTAGTCGCTAGGATCCTTCGGAATTTGTAAATCATAATATTCGAAGTGAAGAGGAGTAAAAACTTCTGAAATCTGAAGTCCAAAGTGAATCTGGACCGTCAGATATAGAGGGACGCATGGCGACAGATTGCGAACTTCGGATAAAAGCACTCTGTAGAAGTTGAAAGTTGAGTTTTCCGAAGTCCGGAGTCCCAAAGAAGTTAAGGTCGTCGATTTGAGGAGGACAAGTGTCAGCAGATCTTCCATTTTGGAAGATGGCCACTATCGAGAAATCAGGAGTTGAGAGTTGAAACTCCTGAAGCCCGAAAGGAAAAATCAATCACAATTGTTTATTTGAAAGGGGAATGCATCAACAAATTATGGAGATATAAAAGAGAGTGATCCGGAGAGAAGGAAGGAAAGGAGGCAGATCTGAACCGTTGATTGAGAGGCTCCACCCGAGATCACGAGATCGACGGTTACGCTGGATTGCGGGGACAGAAAGTGCTCAAACTTTAAAAATTTGAGAGCGGGCCGAAATCGAAACCATGGTATTGCAAAAGGGACACGTGGCGATCGTGTGTGGACGTAGCCCGAGGTCACATACAGGAAAGGGATAACGGAGGAGGAGCTAGCACCTGAACCCTGATAGTTTAGCAACGAGAAGGGAGAGGTTGTGGGTGTCATAGAACCTGCACCAAAAGACTGAAATGGTCTATGTTTAATTACAAGCAAGACCATTAAGGTTTTAGAGAGCAGATTCAGCTCCGAGAATCGAAGATTCTTGACCGAGAGGTCAAGCATACCTAAGGAGATAAGGGGGATTTGCATCAGGATAGTATCAACAATACCCTTCTTAGTGAGTCCCTAGCCATAAAAGCATGAAAAAAATAGATTTTGACAGATGTTGTTTGAACATCTGTTCAACCACTGGATTTGGATTCGGGGGCCAAATCATGAGATCTCACCCTTTCAATCTCAATGACAACAAAAGGATCATGGCCCCAATAAAATCACTTTCTACAATTGGAAATACATCAATCTGATTTACAATTTGTATTTCTTTCCTATGGGACCATTTAGTGCAATTTTCACTAAATTGTTTGGGCAAGAAATCTACAAATCGAAACAACTCAATAATGGTGAATCACTCAAATAAGATGTTTACACTGCTAAATTCATCTCCATGGGACAATGCCAATGATTTTTTTCTTCACTATTCCTTGACCATACAATAAAGCATAATAGATGATTTTGGATGAGGTTGTTTACACATGTGTTAAAGCACTATACTTGGATTTGGGGGTCAAATCATGAGATCTCACATTTTTAACCTTAGTGATTGCATGGGATGATGGTCCCAATGAAACTAATGATCTGGATTTTATGAGCAGAACGAAATGAATATAGATTATTAATAGATGCTTAACACAGAATAACATAGATACAGTAAAACTGGTTTTCTATTCAATAAGGAAATATGTTGAAACTGTAAAATTCAGCGGAAAACAAGATTTCTTGAATGGTGGCGGCTTATCTCTGAGAAGAGATGTGATAGTTGTTCTCATTCGCAAGAAGATGATTACAATGAGTCTCTAAAGGCATTTTTAAATAAATAGGAGTGTCAAAAACCCTAGATATCCAAAAGCCTAACCCTAGGAGATGAAGTGCCAAAAGTCATGTGGGCCCGTTTGGGTAAGTCAGTACATCAACTTCCTAGGGTCGTAACTTTTGCATACGATCTATGTTTTAGGTCTATGATAGCCCGTTGGAAAGATATATCTGAGGACTACAATTTTTGACAAAAATTTCATGATACATAATTTTGACTGCTACATACCCAAAAAAACGTCATTTAGGGCCTCAAAACGGCTCCGGAAGTTTAGGACCCGAAAAAATGTTAAAAATAGTAAATTACCAAAATTGCTAGAAATTTGTTTTGAGCTAGCTAGAAAAGGTGGGTGGCCAACGATATCCCCCTGGATCAATCTTGCCTCCTTAGGAAGCAATGGTCTCAATTACGTTGACTTCCCCCATCAGATGAGGAAATTTTTGTTGAATTTGGCCTCATGTGATCCACTTGCATTGGTGCAGGAGATACCCTACTTTGACAACTCGATAAAGATGGGTCATTTGTTGTCGAGTTACCTTGATCTGTGTGTCCACAATCTAATCACTGGATTCATGTTGTATGATGTCGGGGTTGAGCTCTGTTGGTGTCAGTTGTTCTACTACGTCTGAGGTGTCCTATAATGGTGGGAAATAAGGCCGAAGGAGGTCCACGTTGAACATTGGGTGTAGTCCAAGGAAAGGAGGAATGTTGAGCTCAAAAGAATTATCCCCCACAACCTTGGTTATGGTGTACAACCCATAACGAAGTGGGTGAAAATTCCAATGGGTTCCTGTAAGGCGTTCTTTCTACAAGTGCAACCAAACTNCGATGTTGATCATGGCACTACTTGTACTTGTCATTGGAATTCTGTAGGATATCCTGAATCTCTTGGTGGATGTGCTAGATCCACTCAATGAACCGGGTGGCTTTGTCAGCTTCAGTTGGATTAGGAGATGAGTCGGCTGAGGTGACTGCAAGGGGAAGTGCAACATTTATGGGACCCAATGGTTGGAATCCCAACCCCACCTGAAAGGGGTTGTGGTTGGTTGAGCTATGCGAGGCTCAGTTGTAGCTATGCTAGACAAAGGGAAGGCTCTCATCCCATGTGCGAGGGTGGTTGGAATTATACATGCGTAGGATATGCACAATCATTCGATTTACGACCTCGGTTCGGCCATCTATTTGGGTGTGGAAGGTCATGGATTTGGTGAGCTTGATGTCCAACAGTGAACAGAGGCTCGACCAGAATGTGCTGAGAAATCAACTATCCCGATCTGAGACAATGGTTTGTGGGATTCCAAAATGTACCCAGACTCGTTCAAAGAAGAGCTTGGCAGTGGCTTCTGTTGTGATGGTCTTCTTGCAAGCAACCAAAATCGCCATCTTAGAAAAGCGATCGACGACCACAAAAACACAATCATTTCCCTGCTTGGTGGACGGGAGGCCCGACATGTAGTCCATTGAGATGGATTCCCATGGTCTATCAGGAGTAGGAAGAGGGGTGTACAGGCCTTATTTCTTAGTGGTTGGTTTGACAATAGCGCAAGCAGTGAAAGACTTGATATACTTGCTGACCTCTTGTCGAAGTTTCGGCCAGTAGAAATGTTTTTGTAGCATCGCCACTGTCTTTTCGACGCCGAAGTGTCCTGCCACCCGACTGTAGTGGGCTTCCCAGATCATCTTCGCTCGTTCACTTGAGGGAACACATATATGGCCCAGACGACACAACAACCCATCCTGAAGATGGAAATTATTGACCACTGCCTTTGCACCCAACATTTGGTAGGTAGTGGCGAAATCTGGGTTTGTCTCATAGAGTTGGGGCCATCCAGAGGTCTCATGGCCGCAGGAGTCTATCACTGTGGTGAGTGTCGTGACTGGTGGTCTGCTGAGGAAATCAACGACATGGTTGGGGCTTCCTATTTTATACTGCAAGTACGTGGACCACTTTTGATGGCGGTCATTCTGCAATTTTCCTTGTGTCTGCATGAACTGCAGTGGCTTATGATTAGTGTGGATGACTGTCTCCCTCCCAAGAATGTAATGTCTCCACTGGCGGTAGGCTTTCACAATGGAGTACATTTCTTTGTCATAAGTAGGGTACTTACGGACAACATCTGATAGTGTCGCACTATGATAGGCCACGGGGTGGTTGTGCTGTGTGAGAACGACACCCACAACATAGTCTGAAGCATCGGTCTCAATCTC
>SNQJ01S0157272.1:8999-22173 GCA_010110895.2 Picea sitchensis
ACCGGTTTTGACCGGTTCCGTACGGAACCGGCCGGTTCAAAGAAAAAAACCGGTTCCGTACGGAACCGGTCAAAAACGGTTCATCTCACCGGTTTGAACCGGAAAAGCTCTGAAACCGGTCGGACCGGCCGGTTTTGCCGGTTCCGGTCCGATTCTGGCAACACTGGTTAAGAGAAACAACTTGAATGTAGACCGAGAAGAAAGCTTGGTTTATGTGCACTACAACTTGAGGTTGTTGTCCCATTTTTGTGTTGCATTGGAGAATGATAGAACATATGTGACTTGGGACAACAATCCAGAGGAGGCTAATTTGGAGGATGGAGCCATAGCTTTAGAGCACTTGGAAGTTGAACTTTTGTGTGGTCATTGTTACCCAGCACATTGTTGGGTACCTGCTTGAGGCTTTGAAGATTGAAGATAAGGTGAATAGGTTAAAGTTGCAGAAGGTTTAGATGGAAGGAGTGAAAAAATGGAGATGAGAAGGAAATTCAAGTTGGAACTGGACCAAATGATTTCTGTTACACACAAAGATGAAGAATTACAGCTTACTTCATATGGCAGTATTCCGACTGCTAGTAATAGACATATTTCAAGGTGGTAAATAGTTGCCTATGAGGCGTCCCTGGGAAATCAATTAGTCAGTCCTGTGCAGTTCAGGCTTTAGGCTTATGTCAAAGGGATATTGGTTTTGCAGACAATCATCATTTGCACTTGTAAGGATTGACGTGAGTGAAGCTCCTCTTGGGTATGTTGGTTGTGAAGAGAGTTGACAATTGACAGGGACTGTCCGTAGGAGATCATATTCGATGATATTATTGGATGATAGAAAGATAACTGGTTCATAAGTGCGCTTGGTTAGCTTTATGAATTGTGTTGTATTATGACATCAAATATTGGGTCGAAATACATTTGGGAGACACTTCAAAACACAGAAGTTCTGAAGAGGCAGTTCATAAATTAATGAAAAGATGACTGATGAAGGTTGCGCGACAGATTTTTCCACCAAAGTTCATGAACCGAGTTGATGAGTATATTGTATTCCAACCTTTAAGCTTGCATCAAATAGTTCAGCTACAACTGAAGCGTGTACAAAATAGACTAAAACAAAAGAAGATCAATCTTAAATTCACTTGGGATGCTGTTACTGTGCTTGTTAACTTTGGCTATAATCCCAACTTTGGTGCAAGGCCAGTGAAGAGGGTGATAAAGCACAAGGTTGAGAGTGAACTACCTGATAAGATTGAGCGTTTGGCAGAAGCAAGGGCTCACAGGCTTGGCCAAAAGCGTGATGTGTTTGTGTTGCATTTAGAAATGGTTCAAACCATTGAAGAATGAGTTAGGGTTGCAGTAGAGCATAAACTTGGAGTAGCGAATCAAAGCATTACTGTTGGATTCTTTGACAATAATACAAGTGCAGAAGACCAAAGAGAGTTTGCAATTGTACCATGAAGTTCAAGACTTGAAAGGGGATAATTATGGATATATGCAGGGAGTGATATCTTAAGAGGATATTATTGTCTCCAAGGTGCTGTGCGTGCTTGTTACAGATTGATTTTAGGCATGGAAGGATGGAAAATCGCCAATCGGATATCAAAGGCTACAGGCATGGGCACATTTTGCAATCTGAGCCGCAATTTAGCACAGTAAGCATGAAAAGGATACCTGTGGTGGACTGCAGTTACAAGGGTTTCTTGATCGTATGCTGCAGACCTGTATTAACTTAACCAGGAATGCATCCAAGGACCCAATGACATGTCCTAATCAATTTTGTGACTGGTAGCCAAAACCTAATGGACAAGCAGTTATGGATTGCAATAACCTATCAAAGCATGCCAACTGTGTCATTTACAATTGGTGACAAAAGTTTTGATCTCACTCTTGAATAGTATATTCTTAAAATACCTGCCAAAGAGCAGGACAAGATGCATATCATGGCAATGTAATGTGTGAAGAGCTATTTGCATTGAGTGAAGGTCTGGTTCCAGATTTTGATGTCTTCTCTGCCTTTGCCTGAATATGTGCCAGAAATTCCAAGCTCAAATAATCCTGAACAGTGTGTCATCTGTCATCTGGAATAATAAGTGCAAGGTGCATAATATACGACGGATGCACAAACAGAACAGTTAGAAGTTTTGAAGATATGCTGAGGTCTGAGGCTGGGAATCCAATGAGATCTGTCCACGAGAAGCTTAAAATCACAGGTTTGACTGAGGGAATTGCATAGAGGAGGCGCCCTACAAAGGAAAAAATCCTAATGTTTTCAGAAAGGTCGATCTGTTTATATATATTGGTATGATTTTCAAGACATTGGAGCCGACCTATACTAAAGATTTGGATTAGAGCCGACCCTTGCCCAAGTCTGAAATGTTGATACAATTAAAGGCTTTTGGAGGTTGGATGCTGCACCAAAGCCCCCTTATTTCCTTCATTTAAGGAGATTGGTAGTCTTTGAGGTCTTCTTCCCCCCGTTTGTTGTACATGTGGCATGAAATGCCCTTTGGTTTTGTATTTTTGATTAATTAAATGTTGAAGAGGGCCTTTTGCCCCTCCATAAGCTAGATTAGGGGAAATTTAGCTTAAATTTTTTTTTTTTAATTTTGAAGGAAATTGAGAACCTCCCCTATAAATAGAGGTGCACTTCCTCTCATTTGGATCATCACAACTTCAGGGAGAAATCCCTTAGGAGGTGATGGATTCCCATTTTGATATCTTTTTTCCCTCCTATAGTCCATGATATATATACATTTTTTCCTTGTTTCACATGCTAGGAACTCATTTCTTACATTATTCCATCTTTCCCAAGGTATTATATAATTGCCATATGATTATCTTAATTTCCTTTTATAGTTAAGATTAAGTGTGTATTTTTAATGTTATTTTGAATTATTGTATATATGTGTGATTTACAACAAGTTAAGCTGACCATGTCTACAAAGTTGCAAGCATATCTGGTTCCCGAAGTCATAACAAGGATTGCAAGAGCAATAAGGGGTATTTTAAGAAGATATATAAAAAGGGAGAATTAATAAAGACACCCTGAGCTCATAACCGTGAGCTCCCAAAGGCTTCAACATTTAGCACGTGGGGTTTCCAGGAATAGAGCACGGGCACAGTTCAATAGATTGAAATAGATTTAACCAATAGATTTTGAAGTACCTGTGGAACCAGTAGGGGAATCGACACTCTATTGGCCGATGGATACACCGTACAACTGAGCCAATCAACGGACAATGAATCTTAGTTTGTTTTAACTTAATTTACAGAATAATAGGAGGCTTGCCACTCCATGTTTGAAGCAGGCAGAAGCCCCCTCTTTGTATAAATATGTGTAAGCTCTCATGAGAGTGTGTGTTCCGATAGGAGAAGACTGTGTGTGTGTAAGAGCTGTTACATAACTCTATCACTTGTTGATTTAATAGAGATTGTTGTTTATGTGTGGAGTATAATTGTGATCTTGTGCTGGTGATTTAGTAGCTTTAAGCACCGGTCTACCTGTGAGCTGGGCCCACTCGCAGGTATGACACTGTGTTGTTGATATTTTTTGTGCATATAATAATTGTTAGTTTTAGTTCTGATCATGTATAGTTTTCATTAGTTGAATTTTGTTTTAAGGAGTATGTTGCAGAATGGCCACCTGTAGAATGTGCTGCAAAATGACAACCTGTAGAATGTGCTGCAAAATGGCCACCTATAACAAGCTACTAAATGATGAATGAAGTACGAGAGCTAGGATTTCTTTACAGGCCACTGTGTTCCTCATTGCTCTTTAATTATGTTAAATCAAATTTTATGTCTAATGAGTTTTCTTACTTGCAGTAATGTTTGAAATAATATTAAACTGGGATTTGGAAAACATATGGTCTTTTAGTTTCATTTTCAGTAGAACTTGGGTTTACCTTTTTGATGTTAAGAGTAGATTAGATAATTTTGTTTGGATATTATTTTAATCATGTGTGCTATGGAATCACCTTGTTCATGACCCCACTAGGTGAACACACTAGGAAGTAAGATTATGAGATTTCAGAGGTTTTACTCCAAGAGGTACCACCAGCTGGGCTGAGGGTCGAAAACATTGTGATTCCATCCCTTATGTTCTCCTTTCAATTCATGCGTGATTTAGATTTAGTTGATTTCTTTCGATTAATTTGCATAGTATGGTAAAAGTCCTCCTTCTGTGTATACTGCACCGAGTGTCTCATAAATACAAACTGAATACCGTGTTGACAAACTAACTGAAAGAGTGTAATGTGACACCAACAATTGGGAATCATATTTATACCTCATCAGGAGGTCTGAAATTTAAGAAAATTTTCTGGAGCATTTTGGTCTTGGAATGGTGTTTTGCATGGAGGAATAAGGAATTTTGTTGATGGATGATTTTGTGGATGTTTCTCTTGTTTTGGTGGATGATCTATGAAGCTAGGGTTCCTTCATGCATAGCGACTGGATGTAGTAAGTGTTCTGTTTCAAGTTAAAGTGTTGGTTCATGGTGTATCTTAGTGGATGCTCTATTAGATGGTTAATAGTTGTATGCTATCTTGTATCCTTGGCTCATTTTGTTAGAAAATCTAAGGAAAGATTAAGACGGTTTATCACCTTCCCTTACTTTATTCATCTTAAAACTTGTTGAAGCATTTAAGACTCGACCTAGGGGTTAATAGAGTTTATCCCCCTAGACCTTGTCTTTGGCTAGTTTGAATTCTAGGGTTTAAGAGGGTTTATCCCCATAGCGTTTAGCCTAGTTTCCCTTTGATCTTGTGCTAGAAAATCAAAGAAAACATAGGACAACATTAGGGATTGTGAGGATACACCCCCCTAACTCCTCTTCCTAAAGGATCATACCTAGGGGTTGTGAGGGTACATCCCCCTAGGGTCAATCCTTAAGTTTTCTTTGCTCTTTGTCTTCCATTAAAGTTACCATTGCATTGAATCCATTGCCCAATGAAAAGACACTGATATCCAGTCCTTTGACCACTTTTCATACTCTAAAGCTACCCAAAACGATTTTGCCTAGACTTCACTCTCCACATCATTTTGAGCTTCCTTGCCCTAAGTCCTAACAATCCTAACCCAGGGAAACCCCGTTGAGTCGGAGGAGAGCTGGCCTGAAGCGAAAGAGGGTTGATGAGGTGACAGTGGCCTTTCCTCTCAGTTATGCAGGGTTACACTTGAGCTTTCAGAATTTAACTCAATAAGTGCAAGTTCGTGTGATAACAGTCATGATGGTGATCATACTCATGGAGCAGAGATGTTAACCCCATCCACTTCCAGATGCCGGAGTTTTGGCTTTATCTTGACAGCATTCAGCATTATGTGGGGGCCATGCATCTATTGGTTGTGTTCCATGAACAGTTCCACTGACTCCTACTTCTCTTGTTAATAGATCACGGGGAAAAAAACTAGAAGTTTCTTGTGCGGAGAGGAAAACTTAGAATATATGAGATCTCTGTCTTTATTATGGCCTATTTTGCAAAAAATATACGACAGTTTAAGTTTGAAATTTGAAGTTTGAACCTACCTTTGAATTGTTCACTGATTCTTACAACTCTTTAGTAATGAATATGATGCTCTATTTCATTTCGTGGTTGATGTTATCTGTTTCAATTAGTTGATGACAAATTTTATATGTTAAAACTTGAAGGTTGATGTTGTGGTTGATGATTGATCATTTGATGACAATGTTATAAGTTATAACTATTGAATGATTGATGTTATGTTTACTAAATGGTTGATGCTTTAATGATCATCACTAATCCAGTAGTTAAATCTATGTTTTCATGTTTTTTTTGTTGAATATATAAGAATCAAAACAATAAAATATGTATTATATAAAAAACGTTTCGCTCCTGGAATCTTTTTAAAAATTGCGTTTTTCGCTCCCGCTCCTGCTCCCGCTCCCGCTCCCATTCCTGCTCCTGCTTCCCACTCCTAACATCCTTGGCTTCTCTAATTAGGATAGGACAATGAATGAAGCAGCCTTGATGTCTTGCTGCCATTTGCCATCTCCATAAACTTGTTTGACCAAGCTTATTTGACAGGTGTGATCCTGAAAAGGTTCTCATTTACCCTGCTGGACGAATACATCAACTTGCTGCTGCTGTAAGTGATACATACAATGTCCTGAAGGTCTGCAATACGGGCTTAAGTATTCCCAACTTCATATCAACCAATGAATCTGATCATTGTCATATCTTTCAAGTATTCTAATGCCGGTCAAATATCTCCATTTTGATATGGCATTTCCATGGATGCTGTTAATGCAAAACACTGTCCTTTTTAACTCAGAAACAGCCCATACTTTTGATATTTGTAAAGTTCACGTACTGACAATTATCCACTGCCTGCATGGGATTGAATTGATGCCTTCCATGTCACTGCCTATCTCCAACTTTGATTAATACAACAGGTAAAGGAGAATATCTTGCAGGATATATAGGCTTCTGTTCTAGTGTCCCTGTTTACATCACTTATTCTGGAATGGCCTCATCATTCGTGGTGTTTAATGAGCAGGTTTAGATTCGGCTGCTGGAGCTTTGTTTTCTGATTTTTATGCTGCTGGGTTAATTAAAAGCTGTCTGATCTGGATTAAAAATGATATTTCCTTGCCAGCTGGGGCTTTCATCTTCACCAAGAAGTTCTTGCTGAGCTACACAAGTTACCCTATTTGCTGCTATCCTCCTCATTGAATAAGATACATTCATGTTGACCTCCAACGGAAACCCTTCTGGAACTGCAACAATGACAATGGTGACCACATTCTATTGATTTCATCTCTTGCCTTGATCTTGCCTGCTTGAAATATGGGATCCCTGACTGTAGTGTGCTAACTGATATACTTATCTCCCAGCAGAACTGTTATAGTCTGGCAGATGTGCCATACTTGAAAATTCTCAAATCTTCACTACTGCAATGCCTCTTCCCTCTATACGTGCTGCAACTCTGATGTGAATACCAGAAAATCCCTTATCTAGGTTCTGTTGCTAAGGATCAAGTGATAACAGGATTCTTACCTCATAATTTCTAGCATATTGCTGCTAACATAAGGCCTTCAAAACAGCAAAATGATTTTCTTTCTTTGAGAAAAACATGCTGGAACAATGCCTTGACTGCTGAGGCAGATCTGCAAATGGTGATAGCTCTGAAAGTACCACTGAAAACAGCCCTCCTGGCCCAATTCCTCAAAATTTGTATGCATGGAGTATGCTGGAAATGACCTCAGGCAGCTCTGGAAAAAATAGTCTATTCTGCTCCTTTAACCAAAGTTATTCTTCTGTACTGCTGGACAAAGTGTCACAAAATGCCATGCACTTTGAGGGGTAACACTAAGGAATATGCCCCCTGTGCCAGAGAAGAGCCAGCCTAAAGTGAGGAGGACAATGACTGAGGTGGCAGTGGGTGGTGTTCTCAACTTGTCCTAGGGTTTGTGTTTGATGATTGGACTTATTTTTTGTGCATGTCTTGGAGGTAACAATGCCATATGATAGAGCTCCTTATGCCAAACCCTCAGAGACAGGACATAACAGAAACTCCTAGCAAATGACTCGGCTCTTTTAACCTGATACTATCATGCATAAAATCTTGAGCAATGACATTCTCATTAACGACATGAATCTGTCCTTGTGTTGTTTCCAAGAATTCCACTTTTGCAGCATTGATACCAACACAAGGCATCGAGTATCATACACCACTCTTGCTTGAAAGTCCAGGCCTGCCCGGGCTCTGATACCATGTTAAATTTAATACCTGCAGGAGAAAGATAAACTGAAGCATGCACACATAGATCAAAGACCAGATCTAATGTGGAAACCCTAACCCTGGAAAAACCACACAAAGATGTCTTCATTACCCTTGGGCAATCCGCCCGACTCCGGCCACTTGAGGGGCTTTACAATGGAGACAATGAGCCTGTTAAAAGGTTTCCATCACATGAATACCATGGGCTGAAACCCTGGGCCAGTGTAAACCACATACGTTGTATTATTGACCAGATCAATGATTAACCTAACATTTTTGCGAAGTATTTTCCAATATGGCATCTGTGTTGAAGGATGTCTAAAAAATGTTTGAACTTGTCAAGAAAGCATTTATCAATGTTTTAGGGTTCACATTGGTACTGCTTTAGGTTCATTCCCTTGAATGACAATGCTTTTTAATGCCAATGTGAAAACACCACTGAGAAGCATGGCAATTCTTCTGCTCTAAAGAACACAATTATCTATTTCACTGTCTTTATTTAGGAGGGATCTTGGCACTCCCACTTTCTGGTGTTCACTGACTGTATTTTCTAGTCCCATTGACCTATTCTCTGGTCATATGTGGACTTCAGAAATATTATCTTCTCTTATTTCATCTTATATTTACTTTGGACCATTCTCTGGTCACCTTTCTTTTACAATGGCATATTTCAAGATGGAAAACATTTTAGAGCATTGAATTCTTTTATATGTAAATGGTTATACAAGACTATTTGATTGTTAAGACATCACAGCTGACTAAACGGTGGAGGTCAGGACCGTTTCTTTCAAACTCTAGAAAGCACCTAATCTTTGCAGCTCCTGTTTGCAAGCATTGACAAATGATGTCTACTTTTTATTTTAACATGTCTGCCTTTATTTCACTTGTACTATAAGTTGTATTGTATTTGACAAAAAAGATCTCATCCTCCTTATTGGTTTACTGATCTTTATTAAATCAGGTGCAAAAATATGGGTGTTAATGAGGAGGATATAATGTCATTATCTCTTGATATTTGGAGTTCTGTGCAAGAAATTTCAACATGTAATGTTTGCCCTCCTGTGCAGGTACAATTCTGAGCTGTCATTCTTCTCTTTGATTAATACAATTTTGGCTTCCGTTTGCAAAGGATAAAGAAAACCAGTGTTTCTTGCATCTGTCATATTTGTTGGTTTACTACTGTATACTTAAAATGTTGACATGCTTGCGATGCTTTGTGTTCTGATGATACACAACCATTTTAATAAGTCTTAATCTAGAATTTTTTTTTGTATACACATTAAAGGCTATCATTAACATTTGTTTCTGTTGAAGCTTCTTGAGGCAACTATGGCAGTTATGCGAGTATCAGTTCAATACTGTGGAGAGGAGCTGCAGAAGACAGTTTTAGTAAAAGCTCTTGACATACTTCCAATAAGGCTTCAAAACTGGTCTAATGGCACATCAGTTGCTTCTGGTCCACTTCAGGTTATTGGGAATGCTTCTTTCAACTCAATTGATAGACCTAACCAAGATGAATGGAAAATTGCTCTTTTTGCCTCAGTAATTGTATCACTTCGGCCAAAGATTGTCCTTCATAACAAGAAGCAAATATTGGAAATGTTCATCAGTACACTGCTTGGCAAGGGAGATAGTATGATCAAAGATGCTGCAACTCAGGCATTGGGTTCTATGATCAACAAATGTCCAGTTGAAGTTGATTGTGCCACGTTGGGGGTTCTTACTCTAGATCAGGCTATCCATTCAGTTTTAGAAGAGCGCCTGTTAAAAATTGTAGGAAATCTTGTGCCACAGGACCCATCAGAAATGACTAACAACAATACACGGGGTGTCAAGCTTGGAGACATTCATGATGACATTCGAGTGCAGATCCAAGCAGTGACTGCAGTGGCATGGATAGGAAAAGGCTTAGCAATGAGAGGACATAGAAAAATTTCAGATGTTGCAATGCTACTTTTAAATATCTTGCAATCAAGTAGTTCCAACTGTGCCACATCATCTCCAAATGATAGTTGTAAAATAGAGATGGATGAGATCAGAAATGAGAAATCTTGGTTAGCACAAGCAGCAGCTGATGGAATAGGTATCATTATGAAAGACTCCAGAACTTCTCTCAACAAAGACTGTTATGCATGCATACGGCCGCTTTATAAACAGCGTTTTTTCACCAGCATGATCCCAATTCTGGTTTTTGCTATAAGAGAATCTGGAGCTTCACCTTCAAGGTCTATCCATGAGAACCTGTGTACTACTCTATTTTGCGCTTTCCATTGTCTAGAGACTGAAGTAAATATTTTTTTTCTTTATTTATTGAAGATTCTTTCAGTCAAGTTTCATTTAAGATGATCATAGACTTTGTAACAGACACAATCCATGATGACTTATGGATCTACATCTTGGCATCTGCCTAGCATGTTTTTTTATACAGAATAAATTGCATCTTAACAAATTCCAGATAAGATTTTAGAAACATAACATAGATGGTATTATCTGTGCGACTAACTAGAAGAGATCATAATAATTCAAGAAGAACCCGATAAAGCATTACTTCTAATGTGTTATTAACAGGATGGACTGCTGGAATGCAGGACAATACCATGACTCTTAGCATCCATTGATTGCTTGGGAATCACCTAGGATTTACACATGGATGACATAGGAACCTTCAAATTACAATTAAGTATATCTTTTAGTGCCTAGCAACACAAGTACTAGAGTCCCCACCTTTCAATGCAACCATCGTAAGAGTGCAACACGGATGTCTTCCAAATTCCAATCATTTATTGCAGAAGGTGTCGCCTATCTACTAGGACAGACAAGTATTCACCCCTCCGGCTATTAATTTCATAGCATTACAAGGACAGTCCTATGTAAACTACAATATAATGCAATTGTTACTGATCTTAAATCATCAAAGTAGCAGGGCTACATGTACCCATACCCTTGGTATACAAACTGGTGTCGGGGTCAGGTATGTACCTTGGTGTAACCCTGCATATCCACCCAAACCAGGAATGCATGGTACTTCCTGCCCAAAAATAGAGATTTAATTCAATTTAGGTATGTGTACCCCAAAATTGGGTACTCCGGGTGTGGTTTAGGCATGAAAAACTATTATTTTTAAAACAAAAAAAAACTGTAAAATGAAAAGAAAATGGTGGCCTCCTCCAAAACCCTAAATCATCACTTGCTATACCTTTTCATGAGCTCATAAACCCCAAGGGCCAAAACACACTCCATTTTCACATTTACATTTAACATGGAGAGAGAAACGGTCCAGCAGTGAGTGAGGAGGTATAGGGCTTTCTCTGCTGTTTTTCTTGCACAAAAACAGATATGTTGTTTTTTAGTTTTCATGTTTGGAAATTTCTTTAGGCAATTCTTTAATGTACTTAGTTTAGGGCTTCAGAGCTATTAATGAGAATGATCAGGTTTACTGTTTTTCGAATCATTGTTCAATGTTGAATGAGAATCATGATTGCGAAGTGATTAATGGAAAATGTTGATTTTGAAGTTGAATGATTTGAATGACGAATCTCATTTGAAAATGAATATGAATCATTGCTGATATGGTTCCTCCATTGGACTTAATTGACTTACTAAGATTTACATATTCCAAAAAATTCTGGGGTTTTAACGTGGATTAAATCTAATGTGTCCTATAGCTTCTCGTTGGGGTTTTCATGTCTTAAGCCTCACAAATGCTATCAAGAAGCCTTCATATGTGGTAACATTCAAGATATCTAGCGGCCTTGTATAAGATGCTAAACTATAGCCTATACAAGATTGTCAAAAACAATCTCAAGTCAACCCTAGAAATAAAACTTGAAGACACGAGAATAGAATTATCAAAGTATCATATCTATGTTTGATTCCATCTTCATAGGGGAGGGGATTGTTGATATTATGGTAGCTGCGGGAGGTATTTACCTCCACATGTAAACCTGACGAGGATAGAATACTTCGAGAAGCAAGAAGAAACCCTAATGAGTTGGCTAATAAACCTAGAAGACTTGTCGGCTAAAGAAGATAATTTATATTAGGTTATTAGCCTCCAAGAGAAGAAGTCGGCCATAAATAATAATATATACTGAACAGACAGATACCCATAATGAGAAGTCGGCCCAGGCAGTTAGCTAAAATTAGTATAAATACAGGAGGCCAGTTCTCATTCTGGTAGGCAGTCTCAGAATTGCAGAGCAGCAACTTGTGTGCACTGCAGTGCCCTGTCTTGTGCATAGGTTTGAGGAGAGCTGCCATTGCAGCTGCTGCAGCTAGCAGATCACGTTTGGCTTGGACTATCTCTTGGCTATGGTTTGGAACATCTGATCAGCTCTTGTTGGTGTGCTATCCTTGGGGAAAGGTGTGCTACCCTTTGTTTGGCTATCTAGCCTAGGGTTTGCTTCCGGAGTGATTCTTTGTCAAGGTTAAGGTGCTCGGAGGGTGGCTTCGGCCTATGGTTGGGTGACAATAGAGATATTGTCAATGGTAAAACGAGCACATCCATTATATTCTAACAGGTTATGGGCCCACACCTCCTTCATTCAATCTAACCGTTGGAAGGAAACATAGCCAGAAGGATATTAAGCTCGTTGAAGAACTGCCGCTAGCGTTTCTAGCAGGAGCAGTCACCAAAGCACTGCCGCTAGGGTTACTAGCAGGTGCAGTTGTAGAAACCCTAATCCTCTCGTTGAGGCACCTTAAGTGAAGGGATTGACCTAATCTCTTGACATATCAGTGCGCCCTAGCCTAACACATCTCCTAGTACTCTCAACAAGCCAAGACGTCAAGTTTGAGTTTGTGGTCAAATCTAGGGTTTGATCAAGTCAAAGCAGCCATGACTTATTCTATGAAGTCAGAGAACAAGTTAGAGGGAGCCTCTAACTTCAGAGCGTGGAAGAGAAGGATTGACCTCATCCTTGCCAAGAATAAAGTGCTGGATATTGCGAAAGAAAAGATTGCGGAACCAGAGTTTGAAGAAGGAAAAGAGAAGGAACCATAGAACATTGCAATTATGGAGAAGTTCAAAGACAGTGACATCAATGCCATGAGTATCATAGTGAAATCCATAAAAGACCACTTGATACCCTACATCTCCCAACTTGACTCATTAAAGAAGATGTACGATGCCCTAACAAACCTCTTCTCGGTCAGAAACATTGGACAAGTTATGAGTCTGAGGAATGAGCTCCGTGACATGAAGATGAATGATGAGGACAACATAACATCATATTTTGTGAGAATCTCTCAGTTAAGAGATCAACTACAAGCTATTGAAGAGATCATCTCAAAGAAGGAATTGGTAAACATAGTACTCAATGGTCTTCCCAAGATGTGGGATGCATTTGCCGCAAGCATGAACACAAGGAAGGAGTATCCAACATTTGAAGAACTTTGGACTTGCTGTGCTCAAGAAGAATCAAGGATCAGTGCAAAAGAG
>SNQJ01S0157272.1:26265-38038 GCA_010110895.2 Picea sitchensis
ATTTTGTAATTAATGAGGAGCATTAAATATGAGCCCTCAGATTAGACTTATGATAGCCATTAGATTGAGTTGGTTATGTAAGTTAGGGTTTCTTGGGAAAAGAAAGAGTACATATACATGCTTAGGAATGTGAGAAGAACACACAGAAAAGACAAAGGAGAGAGAGATCAGATTTCTGGAGACTTTAAGAGCACAGTTTTCAAAGCTAATTAGAGTGCACAGTTCCCAAGGTAGTGCAATCATAACAGTCCATACAACAGAAGGAAGGACAGTCTGTGTAGTGAGAAGACAGTCCGTACAGCAAGAGGGAGGCACGATTTCCAAGGAAGAAGTCCGTATAGTCCGTACTGTACTTTCTGACATGCTTCCTAAGGCAGGTTTTGTCATGAGAACCTGGCACCTTCTCTATGCTACAACTAAATTACAATATCAGATTTTGGAAACTAGAAATGAGAATGCAAGCCCAAGAGACTCTCTTGGGCTGCTTATAATGCTTTAGAAAGTAAGAAGGGGAAAGGGGTTTAGCACAACTCTTGGATGCTTCCTTGAGTCTTTTGGGGCAAAACATGAGCAGCACCTCCCCTTAACCTGGTGAAAACCTGCATAAAATAGCAGGCTTTTCTTGCTAGAAAATACTACAAATGACTTGGAAATTGTTAATTTCTGTTAGTACATAAAACATAAATTATAATGTAAAAATCTGAACATGAAAATGGAGATTAGATGACAATATTGGACAAGAATAATGCTTGAAAGTAAGAGAATAGTGGCTGGAAATTTGGTCCAAAGGTGTAGGGGGCCATAAGCCATTTGATTTGAGTACCAAAATCCATAAGGACCAAATTTTTACATTTTACAAAAAAAATAATTAAAATTTCCCAGTTTACGAAAATTTTAATTATTAAAAAAAATCCTATCAAAACTTGACGGAATTCCGCAAGAATCCAGGAGATGTTTAACATGGTCATTTACAACATCTTTAAACCTTAGTCACCCGTTGGGCTCGATCATTAGAACGCCTTACGCGACTTTGGGGGATTATTTGAGTGAAAAACTCAAGGATATTTAAAATCGTCAGTAAGCAAAATTAATTACCCGAGGAAAAAAACACTCGATGAAATGATTTCCCTAATGATAAGGTCCTAGGAAACTAAATAAAAATTGACCCATGCTAACATATTACATATTATCCCATGCAGGGGAGTGAACATTCCGTGTGCAAAGAAATAAGTTCTAGGGGCATAACTGCCTTGCTGAGCCAAAAGTCTTCAAACTTGTTGTACCACAAGGTACATAGCTTCATGGTAAATGACGTTGACACCCCGTTGAAGTAGGTGGTCAACAGGTCTAATTTCTTATGATGGTTATTGTTAGGCAGTTTAGTGGTAAAAGAGAATAATAATTAGATTATACGCACAACACAAATATTGGAAAGAACATAGATTCTATGACACACATTCCATGAATAATTTGTATATCAGAAAATATATTCATTTCATTCAAGAGTGGAATCCATTTCATTCCAAAGCAAGTTTTCTTTACCAGAAGAGATGTGTTAGTCCTCCATTATTTTGGCTTATGCAGTTTCACTTACTTAGAAAATGAGTAGCATCAGCTTTTTGATACTAGTCCATTATAGATTGAACTTAGTGACTAGCAATGAACATTTTTTTCACCTACCTAAATCTTTTACATTCTCAACTTTATTTACATAATTTCCTAAACTGGACACTAAGTGGGCTATAACCTTGAACTCTTCAGGTTTTCAAGTGGCCTGAACTATCCCACGTCATGTCATTGCATTCCATCTTGTTTCTATTTGCTTGAATTCACTGACAACATCATTCAACCCTTTAATTGCCTGGTTTGTCCTAGAATTGTTTACTCTTTAAAATGTTGGACTCTTACATTTGTCTTTTCTTTTACAACTGTAACTTCTTACTTTTGGGCTCTTTGTCTACTTTAGTGTTCAGGGTTCACCCCCTGAAACATCCTCTGACACAGAGCTTCTCATCCTTTGCTTCTCCTGATTTTCTTTCAATGCTTGGGTGTTTTTCCTCTTCTTGCATTAGAAAGTTTGTTTTGTCTTTGACATCTATGTGGAGTTGAACAGAAGAGAATTATTCATCTTTGAATCTTTAAATAAATAATCAAAAGCAAGAAGTGAATCCTATTTATCTACCGTTTTTCTGATTTCTTTTCCAAAAGTTAGTTCTCTTGCAAATCTTTAGATTCCCCAATTATAGCAAGTATTCATCCTGGGATGCACCTGTAGAGAAACGAGGTACTATCAGGCTGCTAAATCTGGTCTGTATTTGACCAGAATTTAGCTCTAAGTTTGACTTTCCAAAACTGTCCTTTGCTGCCTTTTAGGACAGCAGAGAGTTTGGTTACTTTTTGCTGATAAGTTTTGTGGTTAAGTGTCCTTTTGAGGTGCCCTTGCAAGTGTTTTTCATACCAATGATTAGCACATGCAATATACTCAAAACAAATAACACTCCTCTTGATCTTTACAACTTTAACAAGCTGATCTATACTCTAAGCATGTATGAAATGAACACAAGTATTTTTGGTCAACATGACCCTGGATAAAACCCCCTCGGGGAGAACCAGTTTAGAATGAAAGTATATATAATGATGATTTTAAGAAGTGAATACAACAACTAAGCTAATACAATGGAACCTGATACAATATCAACTCCTCACGAGAAGCTTTGGAGTTCCAAGAAGAGAAATGTGCCCTCTTCCCTTGTTGCTCTATCCACTGAAGTGATGTGCCCTCCTTCCTCTTTGACCAAATGAAGAATCCCTTCCACACAAATCTTCTCTTGTGTGTCTCCTCCAACATGAGCCAAACAGATCTGAAATAGCACAAGTCCTTCTATTACCTGCTAGTGGTGCGCCCTCCTCCACATGTGCGCGCTCCTCCTTGCAATACTGTTCACCATAAATAAACAAGGGTCTAAGCTATCATAGCTCCTCCACGGATGGAGGTTCCCAAGCTCTCCTCTCCTAATGCTTCCATTCTCATCCTCTTGCCCTTCTCCAAACTCTCTTATTGAACATACAAGTGAATGAGCCTCCAAATGCCCTATGCGCCCTTCTTATAGAATTCATAAGGAAACCTAAAGATGGATGGATGAGATCATCCCATCCCATCTCTAATCAAAGGTTGAGATCTTCCAAAAATAATCTCAACTCAAAACCCACTTTGGGTTTAGTTTCCATAGTTCTCTTTATATCCTTCAATACACCCACACAGTGAATTAATAGTCACTTTTCACTCAAGTGACAAATTTCACCCTTTTGACTTGGGAAAATGTCAAAGTGAAATTAGACATAAAGTATAAGGCACAATGGGTCAAATAGTTCTCTCTTGTGGTTAGAGACCCACAACCACAATGGGACCACTTTCCAAGGTACCCAAATCTCAACACTCCCTCTTATCGAGGAAAGTGCCCTTCATCCCCAATCTCATCCCTATAGTGGACATGGTTGCCTACTAGCAAATACTTGTTGAGTATGGCTATACCCTGATCATCAAAAGTGGTCTCTGACACAGATCTGCTCAACCTACGTGATCTATAGATGGAAGTGCTTCTCCACCTATCCAAGATCACATAGATCTTGGTATCATACCAAAGGTCTCAACCTTGGTCTCCCACCAAGGATTTCTACCTCCTGGCATCTTGCCAATGATCACTACTCTTGGCATCTCACAAAGAGTCACTCTCTTGGCATCTCACCAAGAGTCTCTCCCTCTTGGCATCTCACCAAGAGTATCTAGATCTTGACATCTCAGCAAGATCCTCAACTTGGCCTCTCACCAAGTGACTTCCACCTGAAGTGGATCCTGAACCTGATCTGCCCGTCTTTGTAGCCAAGTAAGGCTCAAGCCTCTGTGGTGCCCTGCTCCTTCTCCTCATCAATCTCTGATGCTCTAAAGCCCCTGCACCAACCCGCTATCTCGACAACTCTGAAACTGAAGCTATCCCGGGTGGACCAGTCACCCCTGAAGATGGTGTCCTTGAAAACTGAGTCTAAGATCCCTTTGAATCACTACTCTGAGTCAATAGGTCCTGTTATCCCCACTTTTAGGGATATCTAGGAGATTATGTCTCGAGGCCCACAAGTCCTAGACATGGAGTACCGAGAGCCAGATCGACTTAGGCATGGCCCTGGAGGGCCCATCTTTTTTCCCTTTCAGCACCTCTACCTTTCCAGGAGCAGGAACATCGATCACCATCGGCATGGTCTTTTGTTAGAGATGGTTCTTGCTCCATGAGGTAATGAGTCCAGGTATCATGGTATGTGTCACTCTGATCCTCAAAACCTTTGAATATGTGCATTTAATTCCTTTTGTTTCTAACGAATGCTTGGATCTTATACTTGTCCACTTGACCATCTCTAGGGGGAATGACAGGATGCCCTAGCAAGCCTGTGCCCGTAGGTTTTGGTTTGCCATTAGGGGGATTTCTGAAAAGTCATCGTCCGCTCCCTTCATTTTACCACCTTTTCATCTTGCTTCCTGCTCATCTACCCCATTTCACTTGTCCGGTCATTGGGTTGGCCAATCATTTAAGGGTTGCACCTTGCCTTGTGGGAAGAAGGGGCTAAAGGCCCAGAAGGTAAAAGCAAGCTGGCAAAAGATAAAAGCTTAAAAATAAAACCTCGAGATGCTTCGCCCAGGGATCCCCAAGAAAGGAGTAAAAGGCTTCTTAGCAAGAAACAAGAGGGACCCATAAAAATAATAAAACAAGACCTAGTCAGAGGATAGGGGGTCTCATCACGTGCCAACTTATTAGGTCCATGGGTACCTAACAGTATGACACTACTAGAAGCTGGTTACCACGCCAGGGTAGTGACTCTTGGTTGCATGGCCAAGAGAAAGGGGGTCTCATCACGAGCCAACCTTCTTATTTCTGTGAAAGTACTTGTGGGTAACGCTGCCACCACTGGTCACCATGCCACGGTAGTGTCCCCTGATTAGCTTCTTGAAGAAAAATCAATAAGAATAAAGAATAAAAGGCATGAATGGGCTTGGAAACAATTGCATCCAGGACAGGTGCAGCTCGCCTTCTACAAAGGCACCCACAGGTAAAGCTCTGCATTCCCCTGCTTTCACTGCACTCACTGTCAGGACGTCCCTTATCCACATCACCCACTTACATGACTTAGATTTAGTCTTTTCCGGGGACTTTCCTTCTCCAGTGGACACTAGCCCAATAGGACGCCCTGTCACTTTCCCCAAACTTGTATTGCAGACTTGTATAATGTCTTTGAACATTTAACTGGGGTAATAGGGGTTTTATGCACATGTTTAATAATATTGATGATGAGATGTGATTGACATTGCTATGATCCCTGTGACTTATGAGCCCATGAAGGGCGTAGGTGTTGATGTGCAGGATCATGCCTGACGGATAGGTACCATGTTGGATAGGTACACATGGGGAGATGATCAGTTCGAACTTCCGTGGGGCTGAAAAACCCACTTGATGGATGCTGAGACACCAACAAGGGGTAGAGACAGGGCAGAGCGTTTGTACCAGGGAAGAGCAGAAGAATCTTCCAGAGGCAGCTGAGCAGACCTGTACCTAGCGGGGTTGAGCCCTCTCCACAGGAACGTTGGCCTTGGAAGGCCCAGGACGTCTCCCAGGAAGCCCATGACGTCACCCAACAATATGGATGTTTTGGGAGGCAACTTTGGCAGTTTTGGCATGTGTGGTAGCTTGGAGAAGCCCAAGGAGGGCTAACGTCTCACTCCAGGAGACTGCATTTTCCCTAGAAGGGGTTAATGTCACCCTAGAAAGGGGATGACATCTATTGCTTGATTAGGGTTTTAATTTAAGCATTTAATGTAAAACAATATGATTTTGGTATTTTGGCCTTGTCGGCCTTTTTATGACCTAAAATGTAATTTAGGTCATTGCTACTATATAAATTGAGGATTTTTACCTTCATTTTTGGATCATCTCTCACTCTCATTAGTGAGGTCTGAAATTTGCGCTATCTTTGAAGTTCTTGGTTGAGATTGTGAGGCACACTTGTTGAAGGAAGTCTTTTCTTGGCTTTTTTGGCATTTCTCCTGTTGGGAGGTGTTACAACTAGGGTTTGCTATATGATTTCTTGGTTAAATGTAAGTGAATTTCTGCAAAACTTCTTAATTGAATGGTTGTAGTATTGTTTTTCTTGCATTTATGGTTATAATTTGTTGAATAAAACCCTAGGTGACAAGCACACATTGAAGGTCCTTATCTCATGTCCCTACCAAGGTTTTAAGCCATTTTATTTGTTGGAGTGAGATAGAGCCTTGCCTTAGCAACACTCTATTCTTTCTTTCTAGCCCTTGTTGAAGAGGATCGAGCCTTGCCATAGCAACACTCGATCCATCTTCTTCCATGCTAGCCATTTTTCTTATTTGTTGAGCTAAGAAGGGCAAAACGCATCAAGGCCTAGTTCCCCTACACCTTGGTGAGATGATTTTCCCTAGGGTTTGCCTAGTAAAGCCTTGCCATAGCAACACGCTACTTGCAAACCTTCTTGTCTTAGTTTTATGCAATCTTTTGAGCTAGCCGTTTGCCATTGAGCTAAGGAAGGAGGAGAGAGCACTGAGGCCTAGTTTCTCTACACCAAAGTGAGCCTTTCTCCCCTAGGGTTTCATCCTTGAGGCCTTGCCATAGCAACACCTCAAGGTTTAACCCTCTTGTCCTTAGTCTTACTATTATCAATTGATCCTTCAGCTTTTGCGTCCTCCTTTTGACTCCATATGCCCTAGGAACACGCTGATCTAAGCCCTAGTGTGATCTCAAAGCAACTTCTAATACTTTGAACAAACCCTAGCCTAAGACTAATCTTCTAACCCTATTTGTTGCCGTCATCTTTTGCTATAAACATCTTTGTGTAGCTATCGTTTTACTCTTAAGCAATTGAATGGTTAATTAAGGCATTATCTAATGAATTGTTAAATTGTTACATTGAATGCCAAGTTTCTTTAGCATTTATTGAAGAAGTGATATTGTAAATGTTGCTATTGTACAAACATTGACTTCGTCAATATTTATTTGCTCAATTGCTTATTGTCAAGAAAGTCATTGATTATATGAAGTACTAACCAACAAGCAAGCTTGCATATGCATCGTTTTATTGTTGCTTTGTCTTGGGCAGGTGATCTTATTGGTTATTATTTCCGGTTATCTTTATTGGCTATAAGTCGGACTTTCTGATCAGGTGGTGACTTGTGCGGGGGATTTCTATCATTTAGCCTTTCTAAAACCCTTTTCCCTTCTCAAAACCCCAGGTCACCGCGGACGTCTCCCTTGGGCCTCACCTCCCTAAATAGAAAGAACCTTCCCATCGAGGTGACAGTGGGTGGGATTGGTTCAGTGACGCCAGTTTGACCTCTTTTCATCCGTCTTTTATCCTAACTACAAACTGTGCGATAACAGGTCCTCCTCAACTCTATCTCCCCACATGACGCTGGATGGTGTAACATCTGACAAACAACTTACAAACGCACACTCCCTCGCAAACTGAGCTGCGTACTCAACTTCCTTTGTTGTCGCTGCAGTATCATCCTGCTTCTTCTTCTTCTTATTGGGACACTGTCCTGCATAGTGACCCATCTCTCCACAAGCAAAACATCTTACTGTGCTCATGTCTCTCTCTCTTGCCCACCGCCACTCTGCTGTGGTTTGGCCACTCCCTTGGGACCCTCTCTAACACCTCTGTCCGTCTTCTTCTTTCCCTTAGTCCACAGAGCAAGGTCCTCATCACCTTGAGAAATCCGCTGCTGTCATGAAGACTCCGAGATGCATCTCGTCTCCTCCGGTACGAAATCATCCCAAAGTCTCTCCCAAGTAGGCACAACTTCCCGGGCAACAATGCCTCGAACAAATGAACCCCATGGTTTGGTAAAGCTGTTTAAAGTTGTCCTCACCATAAAGTTTGGGTCCATTATCTCTCCGACAGTTGCAAGCTCATCTCTGATCTAAGTGAGTCTACCAAGGAATGATGTAGCCGACTCGGAATCGAGCATCTGAATGCTCCTGAGCTTGTCATGCAGAACCATCTTCCGGTTCTGGTTTGAACTCTGGTAAAGCTTGCATAAAGAATCCCACATCTCAAATGTATAGTATCTACCACTCAAATGTGGAATGACGTGGTCTCTCACCCCGTCACAAATAGTCCTTTTCGCCTTGTTGTTCCTCTTCTTGAACTTTGCCATCAACATGGGAGCAGTGACAGGAGGAACAACAATGGGAGTATGAACTATATCCTTGTTGACCCCAAAATTTCACCCTTGAGATTTAGATGGTCAAAGGGCTAGTCTATTGTTTTAGGCTGGCATTCAGAGGTTATTCTTGATAGCAGAGGACCATCATTCAGAGGTTTTCCAGGCACATTGATTCTTGTTCTGGTCAGTAGAGGATGGTTTCTTACATGAGTTGAGTTCAGAGCTTGTTTCAGTGATTTCTGAGTTATTACAGGATGAGGTTTTAGTTCTAGGTTTGAGTATGAGAGACTTGCAATATTATGGGACACTTCTTGCCCATGAGGATCTTATTGACCCCTCACATTAGTTATTTGACAACATATTCTTACTCCTTGTTCAATTATGCTTCCAATGAGTATAAACTTGATGGTATTTGGACAACCTTGCTTTTTGGTGATGAGGTGGCACAGGTGATGATGTGGCAGGGTGAAGTGGCGACCCATGTGGGGCCCACACGCTTAAATCTCGGCCTTTTTCCTCCTAAAACTGGGCCCACTAAGTCGCCCAACACTTGCTAAATAAAAACTGGACAAAGTAAAGAAGTTTCCCAAAGTCATAAAGCGTCTTAAAGCCAGTCAAAAGTCAAACTAGGTGAGTTGTCTGCTTTCTGCTTTAGCTTTTAGCTTTTAGCTTAACTTTATCCTCTTTCCTTTTCCCAACTTTCCCCTTTTTCTGCTTTAGCTTTCCAATTTTTCCTTTATTCCTTTTTCCTTCCCCTCTTTAACTCATGCGACCTAGCTTTCCCTCATTCCATGAACCTAAGCGACCTATTTCTCTCCATGGGGTTCACCCTTCCCACCTTTTTGGCCATAACTTCTTCATACTTAACCAGTTTTGACCCATTTGACCTCCATTCTTCTCCAAATAACCCCCATATTTGACCAGAAGGCTTGGGAAAGGTTTGCTCAGCCAGTTTTAACAGGTATTCATGCAGTGACACATGGCAGGTGAACATATTTACAGTTGGGTGAGGAATATTGGCTAGCTTTTTGTCCAGTTTCGAAACATCAAGGCGAATTCTTATTGCATTTAGCTATATATGCAACATTCTTCCACAGTTGACAGGTTGATCACTCTATTGCAGGAGCATTACTACTCTATCATTCTAGCTTCAGATTCTCAGTTTCTTGGAGATCATTGTAATAGTTCTTGGCTTTTCTCTGTGATGGAGCCATTCCTTTGATTTGACATGAATAAAGAGTCTTATGTGTTGATTTTGGCCTAGATTCTTGTTGTTGCATTGGATTTCTAATTAATTGCAGGTGTTTGAAGCTCATCCTACATTGGGGGTCGATTTGGCACCTTTGTAGTGCTCTTCCCTCTTAATTTACTGTCTTTTTACATTCTAATGGTTCGCTGTGCTTAGGGTTTTCCACGAAAATTCATTTAAAATTAAATTTTATGCAAGTTTTGGGTGAGGTTATCTAATCCTCATCCCAAAACCATCTTGTGCTTGTTTGATTTGTGTTTTGCAGGTCAAATCTCATCCATCAAGCAACACGCCCTAGGGTAGCCTCCTTGTGGTTGGCATGCACCAACCCAAAATGAGAGGGGTGATATCAATTGTGACCTTAGGAACCACCCCTAAATTAAGTCTAGTTTGATTCCCTCAATCTACAACTGACCTTAAAGCCTATGGTGTCAAATTTAGCCTTAATAAAATGGTAGATGACATTTTGGTGAGTTTAGTTCACCTGGCGACTCCACATAGATCTAAAGCGACTCTCATGAGGACCTTACACATATCAACCCGTTTAAACCCAACCCCACAGATCCTTGTTGCAGATTCACATCTTTCCTCATCTTCATCATATGCGCAAACCCTACTTCCTCCTACCCTTGTTGCACAAGCGAACCCTTTGCTTTTATCAATTTTCCCTATGGCAGGAGTAAACCAACCTAGAGTTGCCTTCACGCTCAACCTGTATGCGCCCTTGAATTTGGCCAATGTAGCAACTCCTTTGAATGCTTTGCCTGCTGGGAATTATGGCAAATACATGCCTAAGTTCGCTGGGAACAACGCTATCACTGTAGAATCCCACATCAAAGCTTTCTTGGAGTACTTGGAAAAGATAGGCGTGATTGAAGAAGATGTGGTCATGAGTCTTTTTGCGCAGTCATGGACTTTGGATGCAAGAGATTGGTACAAAGCGCTTGCAACGAACAGTGTTGATGGTTGGACTACTTTTCATGACAGATTCATGGATAAATGGTCTCACAAACGGGACAATGCTTTTCTCCTTAAATCCTTTTCCTTGATTAAGAAAGATGAAAACGAATCCATGGAAGAGTTTAATTCACGTTTTATGAAAGTATATTATAAGATTCCGCACACTGTTAGACCTAATCCTGCTAGTGCTTTAATCTTTTATATCGAACATTTTTATGGATTATTTGGTGTTTTCTTGAAACAGAAGGAACCACATTATTTGGAAGGCGCTTTCAAAGAAGCCCTTAATATGGAGAAGCATTTCATCATTGCAAATTAGGCCAAGGTTTCATTGCGAGAGCTGCTAGATCCACAAGGCCAAAAAACATCTCAAACCCCTTCTCCACTTCTTGTCCAGCCTCCTCTAGAACTCAAGAAAGAACCCAAGAAAGAGGAGGATGACTTATCCAACAATCTCCAAGTTGTGAGCCTGTTGCAAGACCTTGTCCAGAAGTTTAATGTCCAAGATAAACCCTCCCAACCACCTGCTTCATCCCAAAGAACTTTCAATTAGCAGAGGAGAAACTTTTTGGCCCATAGGAATTTTGAAAACCCTGAAAACTCCAATCCAGCTCTAGTAGCAAACATTGTAGGGCTAAACTCACTTTTCTCAAGCCCTTACTCTAGAGCTTGTGACATGCCTCATCCGGAGGATACTTGCCAACTTTTTGCCCAATATGTGCATGTCTTCCTAGGTTCAGATAGTCATGAGGATCACATGGTCAATATGACGGGGGAACTCCATGAGGAGTTGGAAGACTCTTGAGAGCACCCCTATGCATCCTCATGAGAAATCTAGTCTCACAACAGAGGTGTCTTTCAGATCGATTCTTCCCTTCACTAGGAGGCCAGGTCCACTTTAGATTCACCTACTGCATGGCCTGCTAGGAGAGAGGAAATCCAAAGAGCTAAGGAGGTGCGCATGGCTAGGTTAGAAGAGCTCCAAAGACAGTACGTCAGAAGGAACAAGGCCAAATATCCCCAGACTTCCAGGGAGCCTTCCTCATCAAACCAACAAACAATTCAAGCCAAAAATGCTCTCTTACCAACTCCACAGGGCCCCAAGCGAAATGCCCCCTCTTTCTTTGACCAAAACAGAAGTGGACAACGATAAAGGTGTTGGACACACCTACCACACTTAGAGGGGGGGGGGTGAATGAGTGTGGGGATCTTTTTCCCAAAACTTCCCTCTTACACAAAAACTCCTTAGTTAACATTCAACATTTGCTCATTACTCATTGCTGTCATTTATAATCAGTTAGATGTGAATACATATCAACAACATATCA
>SNQJ01S0157275.1:5573-22172 GCA_010110895.2 Picea sitchensis
CTCCATGTGTTGATGAATATTGTATGCACTTAATAACTCAATAAATTAGTAGTAGTTAGTGATTCCAAGAAAGAATTTGGTTTGGGATCATTACAATTATCCATTCCTTTCGGACTTTGCAGAGACCTTGATTTGGCCACCCTTTGAATTTACATAATTTCAGGAACACATGCCGAGCTTGTTTTTCTTACGCATAAGATGGCAATTTCCCAGAATAGGATAAAATGATTTCATATATGAGATTTGATGGTTTTTGTAGTTTGATCACGAATTACTGTCACAGTACGTTGGTGTGTCGTGCTTCATCAATCCACTTCGAATGATGAGCCTCAAGTTAGTTATGCGACGACGTCCTTTTGGTACGTCATCTGGGAAAGTACCTGGACTGATGATGTGAGGTGATCTGACCAACCACCATTTTTCCATGAGTTATTGATGTGACATTTTGAACCATGTGACATCGGGCCATAGGAAAAGTGGTTTCAGGAAATCTTTTGTCTCCCTCGATGCGTGTGTAAGAGCGCCACGCGTTCCCCATCAAAACCATAGTGGTTTTCCCTGGTCTGCCTTTGCGATGTTAAGTTTCGTGCTATTTGTTGGTCCGATGTGGGCCTCGACCGTGGATTTGAGATTCTTCAAGATTGACAGTCTGTCGAGATACTCCCTTTTCACCTCCGCTATATTCATTCATATGCCGTGGGATATAGCTGAGCGCCCTAAACTATCATGCCTCTACTGTGGTATAGGGTCTCGTTGAACCTTAGAAATTTTAAGGTGATAACATTAGCTCCAACTGGGGATGTTATCCTCCAAGTGAGGTAAAAAAGAACTCGTAGACCTAGTGTTTGATCCATTGGGATGTTCCCAAAACATGTGTGTACCCTGCTCCTACCAAGCTCTGTGCACTGCTTCCAACTGCATGCGGGACGTCCGAGTACATTATTGAAAATTGACTGTATTTAGTGCTAGAAAACTCAAACTGGAAAATGCTTGATCGACAAGCTTATTTTCACATCCCTACCTACCCTAAAAATACTAGGATGACCACTCAATCAAGTGATGATAAAGTGCCAATGCATCCAATCAAGCAATTGGCTTCCTGATTTTCCTTTGTTCACATTTTTCTTAAGCTGGTAGAAAAATGTAAAAGATGGCGGCTGAAAAAATATATTGAATCCAAAATCTGAACTTATGAATGAAACAAATTCATCCGTCATTGAAGACTATAATAGGATGGCCACCAGATCTTGAAAACCATGAAAAATCATTTCTCCTTGATGAGCAAAAATTGAAAGGAAAGCATCTTTCATCGGTGTTAGTTGTTTTTGCCCTATTTCTTCTGTTCTGAGAACATTTTTGAATGAAATGGAAATGATAGGTTTGTCTGCTTGTCCATGCATGTCAACAAAAATATTCATATATTCTTGCACATCTTCAAATATGACAACCATATAATATGCATCAAGCTATCCAATATCATCTAGCAAGAACAACTCTGGGATGTCAACATGCTCTTCAATAGATTGATTTGCAAACTCATCTTCTTGACTGTCTACGAATAAATACATAAAATTATAAGTCCCCTACTTATCATGGGATGGATCATAAGCTAGATCAACATCCCTTCTCTCAACAAGTGGAATACAGTTCTTTGCAAAATTATTTCCATTGGAAGCTTCGCGAGAACCTATGATATCGTCAATTATGTGCTCAAAATTCCAATCAACTATTTCCTGTTCACTTTTGCTTTCATGTTCTTGAGCATTCAACTCCTCGTTATGGATCAGATTACATGCTTGGATGTTGTGTTGAATGTCCTGAGCATCACTAACCATTTGTTGTAAGGACTTAGGTCTTCTTTCCATTAGGAGGAAAGAAAAATTTGGATGAAGAGTAGTTGCATAATGGAGCATGGAAACAACTTCAGAGGGTTGAATTTCTTCGGACATATTATAATAGATGCTAGAGAATTTTCTACTAAACACAGAAATAACTTCATTACTATGCCTTTTCAAGGCATAAAACTCATTGAGTTGTTGATCTAAGGATTTCTCTTTTCCCCAGAACTTTAAGAATACCTTCTTCAATTCTACCCATGAGATGATGGTTTCTGGATGCAAATGTTTGAACCAATGTTTGGTGTCTCCTTTCAAGGATTGAGAGAAAAATCTCATACACACATCATCATGGTCAATCTCGAATAAATCTATAAAATGCTAAAACTCTTGAATGTTCTTTTCGGCCGAGATGATATCCGATTCTCCGTCGAACACAGGTAGGTACTCATAGTAATTTGGAGGTAAATCATGAAGGGTTTGGGGTAGCTTTAAGGGTATATATCTATGTCAGGCCTTAGGGGGTGTTGAACCAATAACAATGGGAGAAACATTGGTCTAAGTCTCACGGGGTTCATCAACTTGGTCATTTTCATTGTGTGGCCCAGGTGAAAACTTTTTATCAGAACCCGCGACAAGGTGAGGGTATGCGTGTGCAACTTATAAAGGAAGAAATACAATTGCAAGTCTTTCATGATCATTATTAAGATACAATAGGTAAAAGAAATTTCGTTTGGCATGTTCAAGGAAGGATCAAAGGAAACTTACAATGAAAAGTAACATGCTTTGTAAGAGGTCCCATTTTGAGTACCTGTTTTCCCTCATGATGCCTTTCCTCGCCCAAGGGGTTTCATCTTTCAGTGAAGTTTCTATCTTGCGCTTGAAGCACTGAGAGCAGGGTTGCCTCTTGGAAATTCATGATTCTTTTATTTGTGGAGTCGCCTTCGAACCGAAGTGGAGTCACCAGAGAAGGAATACAACCAATGTGTGCCTAAGTGTCTGCTGCTCTTAGACCTTAGAACTCAACCATGTCATTCTTCCCAGGGAAATTTTTTAAATTTCATCCCCGACAACGATGCCAAAATGTTAACACTCTGTAAATTTTGTCCGACTGAATAGACAAACGACAGAGGTAACTGTTTCAACCAGCTTTAGAGCTAAGACTCTAGCCTGGTCAACTCATAGAGGGTTCTCTCGTGTCACTTGATATATCTATGGAAATCAGTGGCTAGATTTGGTCTATTTGATGTTTTTAATAAAATTGTTGAAGAGCTGAAGATGACCTTTGGGATATGGGGTCAAGAATGTAGGATGCATTGCCAAATCATGAAAACAATTAAGAGGAAAAGGCTAAATGAGGAAGTGACTTCTGAGTTTATGCTTGAAAATTTAGATGGTATCAGAAGAAAATAAACACACAACTATTATCAGAGAATTATAGTAATGAATTCTGAAATGGTTTAGAAGAGACAAACATAGTCTAAATCGCCAAGCCGAGAGCATTGAATAATGAATTCTGGGCTTTTAATTTCTCAATTTAGATAGAAGAGAGAAAAATGAAATATAGAATAACAAGAATCACACACTATGAGAGAAAACGAGACTCATAACACCACCAATTAGAATCTTTTCATAAAAAGTCCAAAATCTGCTTTTGCATCCATGTATTCATTCTAGCCCCAGATATTTACAAAGTTTTCCTGCACAGAGGGTAGGCTCCTCCTTTCTCTCCTTCTTCTATACTCGTGAGGCCAAGCATATATAAAGGGATTTCGTGTGGAATTTAAAATGTTTCAACTTCCTCATAATTCTAAAAACAGATACAAGTTACAAAACGGAAGAACAATTGTATTATTTAAAGGGACCGTTAGTAAATGGTCTATCATATCAAGACTCCCTTTTCTTAAGCTGACATCTGTCCAAAAATTTCTGAAATACACCAAAATTTTACCTAAGGATTCAACTCATCTTGGCAATTTCCTCCTCCAGGGTACTCCACCAATCGAGATTTTCCCCGACGCTTTCTATCATCCCAGTTTTGGCCTCTGTCCTCCACCTTTTTCTCCTCTTCTTCTTTGTGGCTGGGTGGCAGGTGTTTTCTGCGTGTTCATTTATAACGAGATCCCTAATAACGAGGTTTAATTTGACTCCTGGCTCTGTCTTAGTTTCAGGTTTGGTATGAAATTTAGTCGCCAGTATCTGCAAGACCCATCTTTCATTCTTACTTATTGACCTGCTTGGTACATTAGTTGAGAACCCAATCATGCCAAACACCATTTGATGGGTATTATCCATACCTTTCGGACTTTGCAGAGACCTTGATTTGGCCACCCTTTGAATTTACAGAATTTCAGGAACACATGCCGAGCTTGTTTTTCTTACGCATAAGATGGCAATTTCCCAGAATAGGATAAAATGATTTCATATATGAGATTTGATGGTTTTTTTACTTTGATCACAAATTACTGTCAAGTACGTTGGTGTTCCATGCTTCATCAATCCACTTCAAATGATGAGCCTCGAGTTAGTTATGCGATGATGTCCTTTTGGTACATCATCTGGGAAAGTAACTGAACCAGTGATGTGAGGTGATCTGATCAACCGCCATTATTCCCGCGAGTTATTGATGTGACATTTTGAACAATAGGAAAAGTGGTTTCAGGCAATTTGTTGTCTCCCTCGATGCGTGTGTAAGAGCGTCACACGTTCCCCATCAAAACCAGAGTGGTTTTCCCTGGTCTGCCTTGGCGTTGTTAATTTATGTGCTATTTGTTGGTCCGATGTGGGCCTCGACCGTGGATCTAAGATTATTCAAGATTGACAGTCCACTGAACTACTCCCTTCCTGCCTCTGTTATATTCATTCATATGCCACGGGATATAGCCGAGCGCCCTAAACTATCATGCCTCTACTATGGTATAGCATCTCGCTGAACCTCAGAGATTTTAAGATCCCGATATAAAAATTGTTAAGGTGATAACAAGATCCATTTGTTCAAGGGATTTGTGCCAGAAGAAAATTTCCCAAGTTTAACAAGTTATGGGCAGACTGTACCCAAGAGGAATCCAGGTTGATATCCAAGTCATAGAAGACAAATGATGATGAAAATCAATCCCTTGCTGCTGAAGTGAATAAAATGAAAGAAATGGAAGAAGGTAGTTCGAAGAAATATAAGAGACCACGTTATAAGAAGGATGTGTCAAAGATTAGATGCTACAACTGCAAGGAGATGGTACATTATGCCGCACAATATCCTCTTAAACATGAAAAGGGAAAGAAGAACCACCATACATATGCAACAAATGTTGAAGAGAAGAAGTAAAGGATTAAGAGTATGCCTTTTATCCAATGGTGCTTCCAAGCACATGATCGGGAAACTATAGAAGACAACTCAAGTGGTACTGCAACAACTAAACTCAAAGTTTTCATATTAGGTTTGAAATTTTATATTGCTGCAGTTTAAGTAAGTGTTGTAACTAGAATAACAGTCTTTAGAATTCTATTATTTCTATTGTTATTGCTAGTTTAGTTACACTTGATTATTGTTGGTACGACTACCATTAAGTAAATTCTCATATTAATAATTCACTTGTTTACAAGATAAATTAATCTCCTCTAGGATATGTTCTTGGTTGTTGACCTTGTTCCAGGCAGGTTATCTTGTAAATTCCATGGAGGTTACCATGTAGATGTTGTTGTTCTTGTTTCTTGTTTCAGGAAGGTCATAGGTAATAACCCTGAGAGGGGGCTATAATGATAGTTGCAGGAGGCAATGAATTAGATGGTCTCTAGCTGAGACATGGAGCAGACTATCCAGACATAGAGTTGTGCTCATCCATGTAATGAAGGAGAAGAGGACGAAGTTAGAACCTTTTGGCAAGAAGGGTACTTTTGTGGATACACAATATCTCATATGGAGATCGATTGTAAGGAGCATAAGGATCCGAAGATGACCATACATATCCCTCTAGTTAAGTTTATCACTCTTCAGATCACCAAGAAGATGCAGTAGAGCCATAAGGGCCTACCCAGAATCATTACAGTGACCAGGAAGATACCATCATGGTCTCGTGATACTTTGTAGGATGCAAAGGTGGAATACAAATATATGGAATTGATGACCCATATCATGAGGAGGAGCAGATGGCTCCACCAGTGGTGAGGCGGGTGGCCCCACTAAGTACCAACTCAGAAGGAGCTAGAGTTCAAAAGGAGTCAACCCTTTCGATCTAGTAGGGAGGAGCAGCCTCCCCAGAACAATTCATAGGAAATCAAACTTCAGATGAGGTCAGCACATGTAGAGGGAGAAGATGGCTCTGAAGATTATATAGACTCAAAGGGATTCAATATTCAGAGGGAGGATACAGAATTAGAGTGAGCCTGATCTTAGATAGAGTCATTGGCTTAAAGACTTTCATTAGAAAAGTATTCCTCCTCAGATTCAGAGACGTCTTCCAGGACCAACAAACATGAGGCTATATCAAAGCTTCAGATGCTTCGAGGAGATATGAGACCTCCTGGGAGGATTCCCTTATTTTAGTGACAAAGGAGGAAGCTAGTCAAAAGGAATGGAATATAGATTTTTCCTTGGTTCCGAGACCAGAAGGGAATTCGATGGTGACTTCCAAGTTGATATACAAGATCAAGCATGCTGCAGATGGAAGCATAGAAATGTATAAATCTTGATTTGTGGCCAGAGGATTTCCCAGCAAGAGGGAGAATATTATGACGAGACACTTTCTCCAATAGCCAAAAGAAGTGTACATAGAGCAACCACAATATACATGAGAAGGAGTCGCATGTCTACAGATTGAAGAAAGTTTTGTATGGGCCTAAGTAGGCACCCATGGCATGATATGCCAGTTAGACAATTATTTGATGAGATTGGGGATGGTTTCCCATTGATCCTATATGTGGATGACATGTTTCTTATAGGGGATGAGAAACTCACAGATGGGTGCAAGAGGGAAATCAATTTAGAGTTCGAAATGAAGGATATGGATTTGATGGGATTGGAGGTGTGGTAGAGACCGGATGAGATTTTCCTTAGCCAAGGAAAATATATTGTTGAGATCTTGTAGAGACTCAGGATGATGGACTACAAGTCTATGGCCACACCTATGTCAAAAAATATGAATCTCTTGAGTGATTCATCTTCATATTTGGTGGATCCCACGATGTACAGACAGATGATTGGATCCTTGATGTACCTGGTTAACACCAGGCTGAACATATGCTTTGCAGTGAATGCCTTGAGTCGGTACATGGTTGAACCTAGACATGTACATTGGATGGAAACAAAACATATATTGAGGTACCTACATGGTATGATTGGATATGGATTGAGTTATGTCTCGTGTGGAGATGTAAAGCTCCAGGGATATATAGACTCTGACTAGGTAGGGAGTGTAGTGGATCGGAAGAGAACATCCAGATGATGCTTTAGTTTGGGATCATGTATGATCTCATGGTTGAGCAGGAAGCATAAATCAATGGCACTCAGTACAACAAAGGAAGAGTTATTGCAGCTAGTGTGGCAAGTCGTGAAGCAGTGTAGCTTCGGAAGTTGCTTGCATGGATATTTGACTTATAGTTGGAGCCAACTTTGATATATTTTGACAATCAAAGTTGCGTAAGGATTTCATATAACCCCGTCTTTCATGACAAGTCAAAGAAAATAGAGATCAAATATCATTACATTTGAGACATGGTGCATATAGGAGCTATAGAGCTCCAGTACATATCCATGAATGAGAAGATGTCGAACATTCTCACCAAGCCCCTGTCTAGAGTGAAGTATGAGTACTTCAGAGACAAGCTTGGCGTGATGTAGAATGTCCACCCTCCTTGAGAGGGAGGTGTGTTGTTTCTCCTCCTTTCGGCTAACCCCTCTAGCCAAGGGTTCCCTAGATTAGTCATGTGAGGTGATTGAGGGGGTAATGCACTATCAGACCTGATGAAAGAATAAACTTCACAAACATAGTCGTGAGGACTATGGGAGTAGCTTCGTGCTACTAGATGAGACTATAAATATGGTTGATTGCATGGTAGTAGTTGTGTGCTACTAGTTGATTGTTGCATAGTTATAGAGACATCGAATATGACTATGGCTGATGGCATGGTAGTAGTTGTGTGCTACTAATTGATTGTTGCATAGTTATAAATTATGACTATGGTTGATGGCATGGTAGTAGTTTTTTTATACTAATTGATTACTGCATAGTTGTAAACTATGACTATGGTTGATGGCATGGTAGTAGTTGTGTGCTACTAGCTGATTACTGCATAGTCATAAGGATTGTAGACTATGATTATGGCTGATGGCATGGTAGTAGTTGTGTGTTACTAGTTGATTGTTGCATAATCATAGAGATTGTTGGATTGCATGGTGGTAGCTTGTGTAGCTACTAGTTGATTTTAGGATAGAGACCTTGTGTCTTTGGACACTAGCTATGTCCTACTACGACAGATGTGTTCCATTGGAAATGATAGTGTATCACTGGAAAATAGTTGTGTGCTACTACGGTGGATGTGTTCCACTGGCGATGGTTGTGTACCATTGGACAATAGTGATGTACTACTATGGTTTTGCAGGAGATTGGATGGCATTGTAGTAGTTGTGCGCTAGTAGCTGATTGCCAAGGAGACTATCCAATCGCTTGGAAGTAGTTGTGCTATTGTTTGATCGCAATACAGTTAGGAGCGCTATGGCAGTAGTTGTGTCCTACTGGACTACGACAAAATTTATGTACTATTGGATAGTATGCATGCATACAATGACTTTTGTTGTTGATTGTGTGATAATATTCATTAATATATATAGGACTTGCTAATTAGTTACCTCAATAGTGCTAAGAAACACACCTCTAACATACCATACATGCTTTCAAGTTATACAATAACATTATTGTTCCTAGTTAGGTAGATCTTAACCCATGTCCAAAGAGAGGGATGGTCGAAGCATATTTCAAGATTTTGAAGAAGGTATCAGTGATATGAGCATAGTCCCCTATCTCATGTTCCTGCAATAAATTTAAGAACATTCCATCCATGGAATGAGTATCCCATGCAAAATCATCCATACCAACCTCTGTATCGTTGTTTTCATCACTAACATGTGAATAACAAGTATTAATGTAGACATAATGAATTGATGACATAGGACATTGGGAGTTTAATAGGTGCTTAATTCTCTTGTGCTTGGTATGCTTCCTCTCCATTTGTGTTTTTTTAGCTTCTTTCTCTTGAGTTGACATTGTAGTGGGATGAAATGGTAGATGGTAGACATGTCACTTGTCGTATGGTTCTTAACTGAAAATATATTGAACATTAAATCGATGATATTAGTTAACACAATGTATTTAGTATGTTGAAATAGTAGGCCAAATATCTATTAGAAGCATATAATTTTTTTCTAATACACATGCAACCAACCACTTTATAAAAAAAATTCAAATTAAGTCATAAATTTACATTAATTACATTAAAAATCCAAAAATAGAATTACTCAATGATTTTTTTCTTACACCCCAAGGGGACATCTAAAGGTAATCCTACTGCAAGTCGCCTTTAATGAGTGATTGGTGGTCTATGAAAGTTATATTTTATCAACAACTCATCACCAGGAGACAAACTATGTATTACATGCACACCAACAAATATGGATATCTTCCTTTTCATTAAAAACTCTTTGTCATTGGAGTGTTCCTCAAATGAACAATTTTCACTAAACAATGAACACCTACAACTATTTATGAACTTTGCAATGTTTCCATGAGTGCATGGATGACCATCAATATATCATGGTTCTTCCCATTAAAGTTTCTAGAAGCACAGCCTGTTGAGTTTTGTACCTTGGGAGGTGTTCCCCATGTGCTTGTGACCTCCTTATAAAATGAGGGAAGGACATTACACTTTGTACCTTGTACTTTTGTCTAATTTCACTTTGACTTTGAATAAAGTGAAATTTGGTCACTTTTGGCCTAAAGTGACTATTAATTCACAAAGGGGTGAATTGGAGACATAATGTTGACTTAGGAAACTTAACCCAAAGTGGGTTTGTTACTTAGATATGAATGAGGAGATCTCAACCATCAATTAGATGGGAGATGAGATGATCTCAACCCTTCATACTTTAGGTTTCCTAATTGATGTCAAATAGGGGCGCAAAGGGTGAAGGAGGGCGCATTCTTCATTGCTTGAGTTGTTCATTGAGAGAGGAGTTCTTTCTTGATGGAGATCATGTCAGTTTTGTGAGGAGACTTGAGATAGGGCACTTGCTTTCATGGAGGGAGGCTTGCCTCATATCCCTTAGCTTATTTACTGGAGAGGTTTTGCTGTTGAGGAGGGCACATTTCCAGATTGGGGCACATCAACAGTTGAGAGACTTCTAGCCATCAGATTGCACTGAGATTAGTTGCAGAGGGTATCCATTCAAAATAGCTTCATTGCTATGGAAGGGTTTCCAGATCTGAGCTCACAGTTGGCAGTTGGAGCAGATTCAGTGGTTCTGGCAGTTTGCATGAGGGGCGCACCATTCTGGGGTGCATCTGTTGATTTTGAGCTTGTATATTAGCTCAATTGGAGTTGCTATTGTATCAGGTTCTTTAATATATTGTGTTTACTGTAACCCTTCTTCTGCTTTTCTCATATATACATACATATTCCAAATTGGTTTTCCCCGGGGGGTTTTATCCAGGGTTATGTTGACCAAAAATACCTGTGTCTACAAATGCATGTATTAGTTTCTTAGATCTATTCATTTTCAGCAGTAAACGATGTTTAGGTGTGTTATGTTTATTTTGAGATGCATGTACTAATTTATGGTGACAAAAACGACATGCTAGAGCACCCAAAATTGAGAACATAACCATAACAAATCAACAAGATACTTTTGGACTGTTGGCTGTTATAAAACAACAAAAAATATATTACCTTACAGTTGAAACTTAGAGCCTTTCTTTGGTCAAAGACAGACCAAGAAGGCAAGCTGATAGGACCTGGAATTTTTACATGGTATCAGAGCTTCGGTGGTTGAAATTTTGGACAGTTGGGACAACATTTTGATTGGTTATCATACACTTATTTCTGGCATATTTTTGAGGACAACCATTGACTCATTCAGTGGTTGTTAGAGGGCATAAATTTTCAGAGGATTGTTGGGCAGTTTGGACACTTGTCATCAGTCTCTTTTCACACCTATGCAGTAGGAGTGAGGCTGATTTGACTTGACCTCTTTTCACACCTATTTTGTTAGGTGTGAGGTCAGATCACACTTGTGTTGACAAGAGTGAGACAATGTTTTCCTTGGCAGTGTGAGCATCAGTTGGGGTTTGCAGTTTGGCAGAGATGTCAGCATCTCAGATGCGAGTTGAGGACAAGCTAGTAGGGGCTAGCAATTGGTCGCCTTGGAAGGTGAGGATGGTCTTCGTCTTAGAGGAACTCGAGCTATGGGATATAGTCAAGGAAACTGTTCCCCCCATTCTTGTCATTGCTCCCATCTTGGTGGCAGAGTTCAGG
The DNA here is from genome assembly GCA_010110895.2 of Picea sitchensis. Taxonomy (NCBI): domain Eukaryota; kingdom Viridiplantae; phylum Streptophyta; class Pinopsida; order Pinales; family Pinaceae; genus Picea; species Picea sitchensis. The sequence goes on from SNQJ01S0157275.1 coordinate 16,928, forward strand.
AAGAATAACAACAAGGCGAAGAGGACCATTTTGACGCAGTTCGTGACCATATCATACCCCATTTGACAAGGAAGGCTTGTGCATACGAGATGTGGGCATCTCTATGCAAGTTGTATGAGAGCTCCAATGAGAATCGGAATATGGTTCTTCATGACCGACTCAGGGGCATTCACATGCTCAAGGATGAGTCAGTAACTTCATTCCTTAGTTGCTTCACTCAGATTAGAGATAGCTTGGAGCCGTCGGCGAGGTTGTTGACCCTAACTCTTTGGTGAGGCAAGCTATGAATAACTTCACCAAATCGTGGGGTCCATTTGTACGTGGCATAGTTTCGAGGGAGGTCATGCCTACATGGGAGAGGATGTGGGATGACTTCATCTAGGAGGAGATTCGGTTAGCACCCGAGGCTTTTGGACAACGACAACAACAACAACAATAGATTGGTCAGGGTGAGGAGGATATTTCTCTTTGGAGAAAAGGCAAGAAGAAGGCCGATCGTGGGGGTCGACAGGGTCCCAAGTTTTGGGCCCCACCACAGGGGAGTGGAGGAGGAGAGAGAAACAGTGGTCAGGGCAGTGGTTAGAAGAGAGATATGAGCAAAGTGAAGTGCTTTGTTTGTAAGAAGTTTGGGCACTATGCTAGACAGTGTCCGAATAGGAAGAAGAAGAAGGGTGGTACATCAGCTACAACAGAGGAGACAGACTTTCAGACACAGTTTCAGAGAGAGTGTTCTTTTCACATATGTTATACGTCAGTTGAGACATCACCATGTATCTGGTATATTGATAGCGGGGCATCAATCCATACGAATAGAGTTCGAGAGAACTTTTCTGATCTCAGAGACCCTAAGGTCAGGATAGAGATTTCTCTTGGAGATGACAAAGTGGTCAGAGTTGCTGGGATTGGCACAGTTACCTTTTGGAGAGATAGCTTGCCACCTATATCATTAACTGATGTTCTTTTCGTCCCTAGGATGAAGAAGAACTTGATTTCAGTTTCCACCCTCCAGGATAGATGTCTTGAGGTGACATTCAGAGGCACCGAGGTACTGATTCATCCTCGAGGGTCTTCACTAGACTCAGGACAGGTGATTGTAGTGAGAGATGGGAAACTATACAGATTACTATTTCAACCACTATGTGCATTGGTGGCAAGTAGCGATAGCAACAAACAATTATGTGAGTTATGGCATCACATGATGGCCCACCTGCATCATGGGGCTCTTGGAGGATTGAGGGAGGTTGTGACCGGAGTGCCACAGATCAGCATAGAGCATCAGGATGTTTGGAGGTGGTGTTCACTTGGAAAGTTTGCCAAGGCCTCGTTCCCCAGCAGTGACAACAGGTCAGCTGGGATACTGGATTTAGTACACATGGATGTGTGTGGGCCCATGACTCGGAGGTCCTTGAGTGGTTGTGAGTCTTATCTCACATTTATTGATGACTACTCGAGGAATACTTGGATCTATTTCCTGAAGGCCAAGAGTGAGGTCTTCACATGGTTCCAAGAGTTCAAAGCTCTTATGGAGAGCCAATCGGGAAAGAGGATCAAAGTCTTGCTGTTGGATAACGAGGAAGAGTATTCCTCAAGAATGTTTGTAGACTTCTATGCTCAACAGGGTATGAGGGGATAGATAACCGTACCTTTCAACCCCCAACATAACGAGGTTGCCGAGAGGAAGAACCAGGCCATTACCGGTGCAACAAGATCCATGTTGCATGATCAAAGTTTGAATTTGTATTTGTGGGCAGAGGCATGTGCTACTGCAGTTTACTTGCAGAACAGGAGCCCCCATAGGATTTTGGGGAAGATGACTTCTGAGGAGGCCTTCACTAATAGGAGGCCTGATGAAGAGCACATTAGGATATTTGGGTGCTCGACTTTCTCTCATGTCCCCTCGAAGAGGAGGACAAAGCTAGACCCCACAGCCCAGCAAGGGATTCCAGTTGGATACTTAGAGGTGTCGAAGGCCTATCACATCTACATTCCGCCACTTAGGAGAGTGGTGGTGAGCAGAGATGTCATATTTGAGGAGGATAGGGCTTTTGCGAGATCTCTTGAGTTGAGAGCTGGAGTTGAGGATGATGAAGAGTTTCCAGTTGCAGTCTCAGAGGGAGCACAGCCTCAGATTTCGAGTACACTAGTGTCAGGGGTGACAAGGTCACCATGCATAGCTTCAGGGTCATAGTTAGAGCAGTTTCAGTCAGATGGGGCACAAACTTCAAAGGGAGCACAGACTTCAGGATCTCAGAGTGTTGAGATGAGTCCTGTGGCAGTCACTCTTGGGCAGAGTGACCTTACTTCTCCATTGACCACTTCAGGGAAGAGAATACCTAGATGGTTTTAGGAGACCCTAAAGGAAGCCAAGGAGAATGTAGGGAAGCCCAAGAGCCAGATCAGAGAGAGAAAGCCACTAGTCAGATTTGGAGCTTACTTAGCACTTGTGATGAGTATCAGGGATACTGAGCCACAGACTTTTGCGTAGGCAGTTGACCATCAGGTCTGGAGAGAGGCCATGGTCGAGGAGTATGACTCCAATGTGCGCAATGATGTCTGGGATGTGGTTCCGAGGCTAGTGGGGAAGTCAGTTGTGACTTCCAGGTGGTTGTACAAGACCAAGTTTGCTGCAGATGGTAGTGTGGAGAAACACAAGGCCCATTTTTTGGCATGAGGCTTCTCACAGATTGAGGGAGTCGACTATGACAAGAATTTCGCACCAGTTGCGAGATACACTTCTATTAGGACTATCATTGCCATATCAGCATAGATGGGTTGGCGCATTCACCAGATGGATGTGAAAACTGCATTTCTGAATGGCTTTATTGAGGAGGAGGTGTACATAGAGAAACCATAGGGTTTTGAGGTGAGTGACAGCGAGACTCATGTGTGTCTTTTGAGGAAGGCACTATATGGTCTGAAGCAAGCTCCCTGAGCTTGGTATTCATGGATTAATACTTATTTTCTTCAGATGGGATTCGAGAAGAGCGATGCTGATCCAAACCTCTATTTCATCATTAGAGGTGAGGACACGCTCATTCTCATTTTCTATGTGGATGATCTATTCATTATTGGAGTCGAGGATCTCATAGTTGAGTGTAAGCTGAGACTTGCATCAAAGTTTGAGATGAGTGATATCGGATTGATGCACTACTTTCTGGGCATGGAGATATGGCAGGAGGAGTGTCACGTATTTCTTGGGTAGGGGAAGTATGCAATAGATATTTTGAGCAGGTTTCAGATGGAGGACTACAGACCCATGTCTACACCTATGATCACCAACTGGAAGAAGCTTAGTGCTTCAGATATCCAGTTGGTGGATGCCACAATATACAGGCATTTGATTGGTTCGCTCATGTATTTGGTTAACACCAGACCAGATATAGGTTTTTTCGTGAACACACTCAGTCAGTACATGATTGAGCCGAGGAGTGTTCACATGGTTGTGGCAAAACATGTCTTGAGATATGTTGCTGGGACAGTGGACTATGGCCTAGACTATGTCCGAGGAGATGGAGTCAGTTTGGCTGGCTATACAGATTCAAACTGTGCAGGATGTGCTGCTGACATGAAAAACACCTCAGGGTGTTGCTTAAGTTTGGGGTCATGACTTGTTTCCTGGTTCAGCCAGAAGCAGAAGTCAGTTGCTTTGAGTTCGGCCGAGGAAGAGTATATGGTATCCAGTTAGGCTAGTTGCGAGGCCATTTGGCTTCGTAAGATGTTGGTTGGGTTATTTGGTCAGGAGATGTCACCGACCATCATTCACTGTGATAATCAAAGTTGCATAAAACTATCTAAGAATCCAGTGTTTCATGACCGGTCGAAGCATATAGAGATCAGGTACCACTTCATTCGTGACTGGGTTTAGAGAGGGGTAGTTCAGTTGAAGTATATATCTACAGATGACCAGGTAGTAGATAATCTCACCAAGGCCTTGCCACGGGGCAAGCATGTCTATTTCAGAGACAAGATGGGATTGGTGAGGAACACCTTCCTCGGTAAGAGGGAGTGTTGAGTTTTGTAACTTGGGAGGTGTTCCCCATGTGCTTGTGACCTCCTTAGCACATGAGAGAAGGACATTAGACTTTGTACCTTGTACTTTTGTCTAATTTCACTTTGACTTTGGATAAAATTAAATTTGGTCACTTTTGGCCTAAAGTGACTATTAATTCACAAAGGGGTGAATTGAGACATAAAGTTGACTTAGGAAACTTAATCCAAAGTGGGGTTGTGACTTAGATATAAATGGGGAGATCTCAACCTTTCATACTTTAGGTTTCCTAATTGATGTCAAAGAGGGGCGCAAAGGGTGAAGGAGGGCACATTCTTCATTGCTTGAGTTGTTCATTGAGAGAGGAGTTCTTGCTTGATGGAGATGAGGTCAGTTTTGTGAGGAGACTTGAGCTAGGGAACTTGCTTTCATGGAGGGAGGCTTTCCTCATATCCCTTAGCTTATTTACTGGAGAGGTTTTGCTATTGAGGAGGGCACATTTCTAGATTGGGGCACATCAACAGTTGAGAGACTTCTAGCCATCAAATTGCAGTGAGATCAGTTGCAGAGGGTATCCATTCAACATAGCTTCATTTCTGTGGAGGGGTTTCCAAATATGATCTCACAGTTGGCAGTTGGAGCAGATTCAGTGGTTTTGGCAGTTTGCATGAGGGGCGCATCTGTTGATTTTGAGCTTGTATATCAGCTCAGTTGGAGTTGCTATTGTATTAGGTTCTTTAATATATTGTGTTTATTGTAATCCTTCTTCTTCTTTCCTCATATATACATACATATTCCAAACTGGTTTTCCCCGGGGGGATTTTATCCAGGGTCATGTTGACCAAAAATACCTGTGTCTACAAATGAATGTATTAGTTTCTTATATTTGTTCATTTTTAGCAGTAAACGATGTTTAGGTGTGTTATGTTTATTTTGAGATGCATGTACTAATTTATGATGACAAAAACGACATGCTAGAGCACCCAAAATTGAGAACATAACCATAACAAATCAACAAGATACTTTTGGACTGTTGGCTGTTATAAAACATCAAAAAATATATTACCTTACAGTTGAAACTTAGAGCCTTTCTTTGGTCAAAGACAGACCAAGAAAGCACGCTGATAGGACCTAGAATTTTCACTGTAAGGTAGCTAGAGAGGTAGTGGGGGGGCCCAGAGGGCCCATAGTGATAATAGTGGAGGTCATTCAATGTAAGGTGGACTAGGTCCACTATATTATTAAATAAGGCCCACT
>SNQJ01S0157275.1:31956-50615 GCA_010110895.2 Picea sitchensis
AACGATACAGAGGTTGGTATGGATGATTTTGCATGGGATACTCATTCCATGGATGGAATGTTCTTAAATTTATTGCAGGAACATGAGATAGGGGACTATGCTCATATCACTGATACCTTCTTCAAAATCTTGAAATATGCTTCCACCATCCCTCTCTTTGGACATGGGTTAAGATCTACCTAACTAGGAACAATAATGTTATTGTATAACTTGAAAGCATGTATGGTATGTTAGAGGTGTGTTTCTTAGCACTATTGAGGTAACTAATTAGCAAGTCATGTATATATTAATGAATATTATCACACAATCAACAAAAAAAGTCACTGTATGCATGCATACTATCCAATAGTACATAAATTTTTTCGTAGTCCAGTAGTACACAACTACTGCCATAGTGCTCCTAACTGTATTGCGATCAAACAATAGCACAACTACTTCCAAGCGGTCAGGTAGTCTCCTTGGCAATCATCTAGTAGCGCACAACTACTACAATGCCATCCAATCTCCTGCAAAACCATAGTAGTACATCACTATTGTCCAATGGTACACAACCATCGCCAGTGGAACACATCCACCGTAGTAGCACACAACTATTTTCCAGTGATACACTATCATTGCTAGTGGAACACATCTGTCGTAGTAGGACATAGCTAGTGTCCAGAGACACAAGGTCTCTATCCTAAAATAAACTAGTAGCTACACAAGCTACCACCATGCAATCCAACAGTCTCTTTGATTATGCAACAATCAACTAGTAACACACAACTACTACCATGCCATCAGCCATAATCATAGTCTACAATCCTTATGACTATGCAGTAATCAGCTAGTAGCACACAACTACTACCATGCCATCAACCATAGTCATAGTTTATAACTATGCAGTAATCAATTAGTAGCAAAAAACTACTACCATGCCATCAACCATAGTCATAATTTATAACTATGCAACAATCAATTAGTAGCACACAACTACTACCATGCAATCAACCATATTTATAGTCTCATCTAGTAGCACAAAGCTACTCCCATAGTCCTCACGACTATGTTTGTGAAGTTTATTCTTTCATCAGGTCCAACAGTGCATTAACCCCTCAATCACCTCACATGACTAATCTAGGGAACCCTTGGCTAGAGGGGTTAGCCGAAATGAGGAGAAGCAACAGACCTCCCTCTCAAGGAGGGTGGACATTCTACATCACGCCAAGCTTGTTTCTGAAGTACTCATACTTCACTCTAGACAGGGGCTTGGTGAGAATGTTCGACATCTTCTCATTCGTGGATATGTACTGGAGCTCTATAGCTCCTATATGCACCATGTCTCAAATGTAATGATATTTGATCTCTATTTTCATTGACTTGTCATGAAAGATGGGGTTATATGAAATCCTTACGCAACTTTGATTGTCAAAATGTATCAAAGTTGGCTCCAACTATAAATCAAATATCCATGCAAGCAACTTCCGAAGCCACACTGCTTCACGACTTGCCACACTAGCTGCAATAACTCTTCCTTTGTTGTACTAAGTGCCATTGATTTATGCTTCCTACTCAACCATGAGATTATACGTGATCCCAAACTGAAGCATCATCTGGATGTTCTCTTCCGGTCCACTACACTCCCTGCCTAGTCAGAGTCTATATATCCCTGGAGCTTTACATCTCCACACAAGACATAACTCAATCCATATCCAATCATACCATGTAGGTACCTCAACATATGTTTTGTTTCCATCCAATGTACATGTCTAGGTTCAACCATGTACCGACTCAAGGCATTCACTACAAAGAATATGTTCAGCCTGGTGTTAACCAGGTACATCAAGGATCCAATCATTTGTCTGTACATCGTGGGATCCACCAAATATGAAGATGAGTCACTCAAGAGATTCATATTTTTTTACATAGGTGTGGCCATAGACTTGTATTCCATCATCCTGAGTCTCTACAAGATCTCAACAATATATTTTCCTTGTCTAAGGAAAATCTCATCCAGTCTCTACCACACCTCCAATCCCATCAAATCCATATCCTTCATTTCGAACTCTAAATTGATTTCCCTCTTGCACCCATCTGTGAGTTTCTCATCCCCTGTAAGAAACATGTCATCCACATATAGGATCAATGGGAAACCATCCCCAAGCTCATCAAATAATTGTCTAACTGGCATATCATGCCATGGGTGCCTACTTAGGCCCATACAAAACTTTCTTCAATCTGTAGACATGCGACTCCTTCTCATGTATATTGCGGTTGCTCTATGTACACTTCTTATGGCTATTGGAGAAAGTGTCTCGTCATAATATTCTCCCTCTTGCTAGGAAATCCTCTGACCACAAATCAATATTTATACATTTCTATGCTTCCATATGCAACATGCTTGATCTTGTAGATCAACTTGGAAGTCACCATCGAATTCCCTTCTGGTCTCGGAACCAAGGAAAAATCCATATCCCATTCCTTTTGACTAGCTTCCTCCTCTATCACTAAAATAAGGGAATCCTCCCAGGAGGTCTCATATCTCCTCGAAGCATCTGAAGCTTCGATATAGCCCCATGTTTGTTGGTCCTGGAAGACATCTCTGAATCTGAGGAGGAATACTTTTCGAATGAAAGTCTCTAAGCCAATGACTCTATCTAAGATTAGGCTCACTCTAATTATGTATCCTCCCTCTGAATATTGAATCCCTTTGAGTCTATATAATCTTCGGAGCCATCTTCTCCCTCTACATGTGTTGACCTCATCTGAAGTTTGATCTCCTATGAATTGTTCTAGGGAGGCTACTCCTCCCTACTGGATCGAAAGGGTTGACTCCTTATGAACTCTAGCTCCTTCTGAGTTGGTACTTAGTGGGGCCACCCATCTCACCACTGGTGGAGCCATCTGCTCCTCCTCATGATATGGGTCATCAATTCCATATATTTGTATTCCCCCTTTGCATCCTGCAAAGTATCACGAGACCATGATGGTATCTTCCTGGTCACTGTAATGATTCTGGGTAGGCCCTTATGGCTCTACTACATCTTCTTGGTGATCTGAAGAGTGATAAACTTAAATAGAGGGATATGTATGGTCATCTTCAAAGCCTTATGCTCCTTACAATCGATCTCCATATGAGATATTGTGTATCCACAAAAGTACCCTTCTTGCCAAAAGGTTCTAACTTCGTCCTCTTCTCCTTCATTACATGGATGAGCACAACTTTATGTCTGGATAGTCTGCTCCATGTCTCAGCTAGACACCATCTAATATGTTGCCTCCTACAACCATCTTTATAGCCCCCTCTCAGGGTTATTACCTATGACCTTCCTGAAACAAGAAACAAGAACAACAACATCTCCATGGTAACCTCCATGGAATTTACAAGATAACCTGCCTGGAACAAGGTCAACAACCAAGAACGTATCCTAGAGGAGATTAATTTATCTTATAAACAAGTGAATTATTAATATGATAATTTACTTAATGGTAGTCGTACCAACAATAATCAAGTGTAACTAAACTAGTAATAACAATAGAAATAATAGAATTCTAAAGACTGTTATTCTAGTTACAACACTTACTTAAACTGCAGAAATATAAAATATCAAACCTAATATGCAAACCTGGATTTTAGTTGTTGCAGTACCACTTGAGTTGTCTTCTATAGTTTCTCGATCATGTGCTTGGAAGCACCATTGGATAAAAGGCATACTCTTCATCCTTTGACTTCTTCTCTTCAACATTTGTTGCATGTGTATGGTGGTTCTTCTTTCCCTTTTCATGTTTAAGAGGATATTGTGCGGCATAATGTACCATCTCCTTGTAGTTGTAGCATCTAATCTTTGACGCATCCTTCTTATAATGTGGTCTCTTATATTTCTTCGGACTACCTTCTTCCATTTCTTTCATTGTATTCACTTGAGAAGCAAGGGATTGATTTTCATCATCATTTGTCTTCTATGACTTGGATATCAATATGGATTCCTCTTGGGTACAGTCTGCCCATAACTTGTTAAACTTGGGAAATTTTCTTCTGGCACAAATCCCGTGAACAAATGGATCTTGTTATCACCTTAACAATTTTTATATCGTGATCTTAAAATCTCTAAGGTTTGGCGAGATGCTATACCATAGTAGAGGCATGATAGTTTAGGGCGCTCGGCTATATCCCACGGCATATGAACAAATATAGCAGAGGCAGGAAGGGAGTAGTTCGGTGGACCGTCGATCTTGAAGAATCTTAGATCCACGGTCGAGGCCCACATCGGACCAACAAATAGAACAGAAATTAACAACGCAAAGGAAGACCGGGGAAAAACACTATGGTTTTGATGGGGAACATGTGACGCTCTTACACACGCATCGAGGGAGACAATAGATTGCCTGAAACCACTTTTCCTATTGTTCAAAATGTCACATCAATAACTCGCGGGAATAATGGTGGTTGGTCAGATCACCTCACATCACCGGTTCAGGTACTTTCCCAGATGACGTACCAAAAGGACATCATCGCATAACTAACTAGAGGCTCATCATTCGAAGTGGATTGATGAAGCATGGCACACCAATGTACTTGACAGTAATTTGTGATCAAAGTAAAAAAACCATCAAATCTCAGATATGAAATCATTTTATCCTATTCTGGGAAATTTCCATCTTATGCATAAGAAAAACAAGCTCGGCATGTGTTCCTGAAATTCTGTAAATTCAAAGGGTGGCCAGATCAAGGTCTCTGCAAAGTCCGAAAGGTATGGATAATACCCATCAAATGGTGTTTGGCACGATTGGGTTCTCAACTAATGTACCAAGCAGGTCAATAAGTAATAATGAAAGATGGGTCTTGCAGATACTGGCGACTAAATTTCATACCAAACCTTAAACTAAGACAAAGCCAAGAGTCAAATTAAACCTCGTTATGAGGGATCTCGTTATAAATGAACACGCAGAAAACACCTTCCACCCAGCCACAAAGAAGAAGAGGAGCAAAAGGCGAAGGACAGAGGCCAAAACCGGGATGATAGAAAGCGTCGGGGAAAATCTTGATTGGTGGAGTACCCTGGAGGAGGAAATTGCCAAGATGAGGTGAATCCTTAGGTAAAATTTTGGTGTATTTTAGAAATTTTTGGACAGATGTCGGCTTAAGAAAAGGGAGTCCTGATATGACAGACCGTTTACTAACGGTCCCTTTAAATAATACAACTGTTCTTCTGTTTTGTAACTTGTATCTGTTTTTAGAATTATGAGGAAGTCGAAACATTTTAAATTCCACACGAAATCCCTCTATATATGATTGGCCTCACGAGTATAGAAGAAGGAGAGAAAGGAGGAGCCTACCCTCTGTGCAGGAAAACTTTGTAAATCTCTGAGGATGGAATGAATACATGGATGCAAAGGCAGATTTTGGACTTTTTATGAAAAGATTATAATTGGTGGTGTTATGAGTCTCGTTTTCTCTCATAGTGTGTGATTCTTATTATTCTGTATTTCATTTTGCTTTCTTCTATCTAAATTGAGAAATTAAAAGCCCCAAAATTCATTATTCAATGCTCTCAGCTTGGCGATTTAGACTATGTTTGTCTCTTCTAAACCATTTCAGAATTCATTACTATAATTCTCTGATAATAGTTGTGTGTTTCTTTTCTTCTGATACCATCTAAATTTTCAAGCATAAACTCAGAAGTCACTTCCTCATTTAGCCTTTCCTCTTAATTGTTTTCATGATTTGGCAATGCATCCTACATTCTTGACCCCATAGCCCAAAGGTCATCTTCAGCTCTTCAACAATTTTATTAAAAACCTCAAATAGACCAAATCTAGCCATCGATTTCCATAGATATATCAAGTGACACGAGAGAACCCTCTATGAGTTGACCAGGCTAGTGTCTTAGCTCTAAAGCTGGTTGAAACAGTTACCCCTATCATTTGTCTATTCAGTCGGAAAAATTTTACAGAGTGCTAACATTTTGGCATCGTTGTCGGGGATGAAATTTAAAAAAATTCCCTGGGAAGAACAACATGGTTGAGTTCTAAGGTCTAAGAGTGGAAGACACTTAGGCACACATTGGTTGTATTCCTGCTCTGGCGACTCCACTTCGGTTCGAAGGCGACTCCACAAATAAAAGAATCCTGAATTTCCAAGAGGCAACCCTGCTCTCAGTGCTTCAAGCGCAAGACATAAACTTCACTGAAAGATGAAACCCCTTCACAGGGGCGAGGAAAGGCATCATGAGGGAAAACAGGTACTCAAAATGGGACCTCTTACAAAGCATTTTACTTTTCATTTTAAGTTTCCTTTGCTCCTTCCTTGAACATGCCAAACAAACTTTATTTTACCTATTGTATCTTAATAATGATCATGAAAGACTTGCAATTATATTTCCTCCTCTATACGTTGCACATGCATACCCTCACCTTGTCGCAGGTTCTAATAAAAAGTTTTCACCTGGGCCACACAATGACAATGACCAAGTTGATGAACCCCGTGAGACTTAGACCAATATTTCTCCCATTGTTCTTGGTTCAACAGCCCCTAAGGCCCGACATAGATATATACCCTTAAAGCTACCCCAAACCCTTCATGATTTACCTCCAAATTACTATGAGTACCTACTTGTGTTTGACGGAGAATCGGATATCATCTCGGCCGAAAAGCACATTCAAGGGTTTGAGCATTTTATAGATTTATTCAAGATTGACCATGATGATGTGTGTATGAGAGTTTTCTCTCAATCCTTGAAAGGAGACACCAAACATTGGTTCAAACATTTGCATCCAGAAACCATCATCTTATGGGTAGAATTGAAGAAGGTATTCTTAAAGTTCTGGGGAAAAGAGAAATCCTTAGATCAACAACTCAATGAGTTTTATGCCTTGAAAAGGCACAACAATGAAGTTATTTATGTGTTTAGTAGAAAATTCTCTAGCATCTATTATAATATGTCCGAAGAAATTCAACCCTCTGAAGTTGTTGCCATGCTCCATTATGCAACTACTCTTCATCCAAATTTTTCTTTCCTCCTGATGGAAAGAAGACCTGATTCCTTACAACAAATGGTTAGTGATGTTCAGGACATTCAGCACAACATCCAAGCATGTAATATGATCCATAATGAGGAGTTGAATGCTCAAGAACATGAAAGCAAAAGTGAACAGGAAATAGTTGATTGGAATTTTGAGCACATAATTGACGATATCATAGGTTCTTGCGAAGCTTCCAATGGAATTAATTTTGCAAAGAATTGTATTCCACTTGTTGAGAGAAGGGATGTTGATCTAGCTTTGTCCCATGATAAGCAGGGGACTTATAATTTTATGTATTTATTCGTAGACAGTCAAGAAGATGAGTTTGCAAATCAGTCTGTTGAAGAGCATGTTGACATCCTAGAGTTGTTCTTGCTAGATGATATTGCATATGCTACTGATTTACCTATATATGATGAATACGATGATGATTGTGATGATGAATCCTTAGAGAAACCAACTGCATGTCCCCTATCAGAATTTTTCTTTCAGCGATGTAATGAAATGACTCAACCTACATATCATAGTTACAAAGAAGAAAGTGTTGAATTAGCTTAAGGAAATTATTTACCTTTATGCTTTTCTTCATTGAGATTGTTGAAAGAAAATCCTAAGATCATCATTGAGGAGAGTAAATCTGTACTTATGAAAAACCATGCTAAACTAATGAAGTAGAAGGACAAGGTATCACAACACTCTTTTCATGTGCCTGAAAACCCTATCACTTGCGCTGAAATACAACCATCTATTGGGGATAAAATCAAATACGGTTTTAAATCATGTAGGACAACCCTACCATTATGTTTTGCTTCCTTTGAATTATTGAAGGAAAATATTTGTAGTATCTCGGGTCAAGAATCCTCTAAGCATGAGCGGAGTGGTGATGATAATATTATGAACGATCACATAAACGGTCATGTCAGCTCAAATTTGCAGTCTATGTTCAACTATCAACCTAAAAAGGAAGAAGAAGTTGCCCCATAAAGTATTGTTCAAGGTCATTTTCTCTCTACCAAAATCAATATAGATTCTCAACATGAAAAGGTGTTTCAAAGTATTTTCTCTTCCCTTGAGAATGACGTCATGGTTCAATTTTTAAACAACATAGACATGGATGAAGATTCTGAAACTGCATCTATGGAAGTCTCCAACAATAAAAAAGTAAATGACATAGATTTTCGGGAAAGAAACGAAGCAGTATATGCCACTTTTCCATTAGAAATACAGAAAGATAGTAAAGAGGTAGTGGTTTTATTTGAGTCATTTGAAAATCAGGGTTTTGAAAATTCATTCATGGGAATTCTAGACTATGAAATAATGTGCGTTGTTGGCTTTTCACATTTGCTAGAAGATTATGAGCAGGAACTTATTTCAATTAATTCGTTTGAAAGTAAAAATGATGGTCCTCAAACAAATTCCCAGAAATTCAATGAAACCAAATCAGAGTTGTTTGATGAACAAGAGGATAGCCTTGATGCATATTATATGGTTGTCATATTTGAAGATGTGCAAGAATATATGAATATTTTTGTTGACATTCATGGACAAGCAGACAAACCTATCATTTCCATTTCATTCAAAAATGTTCTCAGAACAGAAGAAATAGGGAAACAACAACTAACACCGATGAAAGATGCTTTCCTTTAGATTTTTTCTCATCAAGGAGAAATGTTTTTTCATGGTTTTCAAGATTCGGTGGCCATCCTATTACAATATTCAGTGACAGATGAATTTGTTTCATTCATAAGCTCATATTTTGGATTCAATTTATTTTTTCAGCCACCATCTTTTACATTTTTCTACCAGCTTAAGAAAAATGTGAACAAAGGAAAATCAGGAAGCCAATTTCTTGATTGGCTGCATTGGCACTTTAGCATCACTTGATTGAGTGGTCATCCCAGTATTTTTAGGGTAGGTAGGGATGTGAAAATAAGCTTGTTGATCAATTATTTTCCAGTTTGAGTTTTATAGCACTAAATACAGTCAGTTTTCAATAATGTACTCGGACGTCCCACATGCAGTTGGAAGAAGTGCACAGAGCTTGGTAGGAGCAGGGTACACACATGTTTTGGGAACATCCCAATGGATCAAGCACCGGGTCTACGATTTCTTTGTTACCTTGCTTGGAGGATAGCATCCCCAGTTGGAGCCAATGTTATCACCTTAAAATTTCTAAGGTTCAACGAGACCCTATACCACAGTAGAGGCATGATAGTTTAGGGCGCTCGGCTATATCCCACGGCATATGAACGAATATAACAGAGGAGGAAAGGGAGTAGCTCGACAGACTGTCGATCTTGAAGAATCTCATATCCACGGTCGAGGCCCACATCGGACCAACAAATAGCACGAAACTTAACATCGCAAAGGCAGACCGGGGAAAACCACTATGGTTTTGATGGGGAATGTGTGGCGCTCTTACACACGCATCGAGGGAGACAACAGATTGCCTGAAACCACTTTTCCTATGGCCCCGATGTCACGTGGTTCAAAATGTCACATCAATAACTCACGGGAAGAATGGCGGTTGGTCAAATCACCTCAGATCATCAGTCCAAGTACTTTCCTAGATGACGTACCAAAAGGACGTCGTCGCATAACTAACTTGAGGCTCATCATTCGAAATGGATTGATGAATCATGGCACACCAATGTACTGTGACAGTAATTCGTGATCAAACTACAAAAACCATCAAATCTCAGATATGAAATAATTTTATCCTATTCTGGGAAATTTCCATCTTATGCTTAAGAAAAACAAGCTCGGCATGTGTTCCTGAAATTCTGTAAATTCAAAGGGTGGCCAAATCAAGGTCTTTGCAGAGTCCGAAAGGAATGGATAATCCCCATCAAACGGTGTCTGGAGTGACTGGGTTCTCAACTAATGTACCAAGCATTTCAATAAGTAAGAATGAAAGATGGGTCTTGCAGATACTGGCGACTAAATTTCATACCGAACCTGAAACTAAGACAGAGTTGGGAGTCAAATTAAACCCCGTTATGAGGGATATCGTTATAAATGAACACACGGACAACACCTGCCACCCATCCACAAAGAAGAAGAGGAACAAAAGGCGAAGGATAGAGGCCAAAACCGAGATGATAGAAAGCATCGGGGGAAATCTCGATTGGTGGAGTACCCTGGAGGAGGAAATCGCCAAGATGAGGTGAATCCTCGAGTAAAATTTTGGTGTATTTCAAAAAAAATTGGACAGATGTTGTCTTAAGAAAGGGGAGTCCTGATGTGGCAAACCGTTTACTAATGGTCCCTTTAAACAATACAATTGTTCTTCTGATTTGTAACTTGTATCTGTTTTTAGAATTATGAGGAAGTCGGAACGTTTTAAATTCCACACGAAATCCCTCTATATATGCTTGGCCTCACGAGTATAGAAGAAGGAGAGAAAGGAGGAGCCTGCCCTCTGTGTAGGAAAACTTTGTAAATATCTAGGGTTGGAATGAATACATGGATGCAAAGGCAGATTTTGGACTTTTTATGAAAAGATTCTAATTGGTGGTGTTATAAGTCTTGTTTTCTCTCATAGTGTGTGATTTCTGTTATTTTGTATTTCATTTTTCTTTATTCTGTCTAAATTGATAAATTAAAATCCCAGAAGAGAAGAAGAGTTGGTGGACGTAGCCCCAGGTTGGGGATGAACCATGTATATCATGTGTTGTTATTCTTTGTGTGATGTATTGATGTGTTTATGTGTTTACTTGCTTAGTGCTTTGGCATAGATAAATGATAGATAGATCTATTGTGATAGCCTAGTGCTGAATAATATGAATGAGTGATAGACCTAACCTATGTGAATGTGCTTAGTTCTTGAATATACTAGATCTGGGTGAATACTGTGATGCTTTGTGATTAGGGTTTTTAACTGCGAAGTAGATATTGGTTAAATAATGATGAACTGTAACTGCAAAGTTCTTTGATAGAATATTGTAATAATAGATTTGTGTCCCAACTAAGGTTGCAGACACTGGAGTGATGCAACCACCCTTGCCTCCACCTCGAGTGAGACTTCATCTGCTTCGCAGGTGTTTCCGAAAGGGCTGGTAGTTAGGGTTTTGTTGGTGCGCTCTTGAGCATTGAACCCTGGGTCTTCCCCTGTGCCAACAAATGGTTCCATTGTTGGGACCTGAAACTGTGATTGTTGGGAATTGAAGTAAATAAAAAGAGAAGCTATGTGCGTAGATCTGCTGCTGAAGTGCACAGTATTCGACTTGAAATTGTGATTGTTGGGAACTGAAGTAAAAGAAAAGAGAAGATATGTGTGTAGATCTGTTGCTGAAGTGCACAGTATTCTACTTGACCTATAAAGCTCTGTGCTAAGAAGAGAAGTCATATATGAAGAAAAGAGGTAAGATATTGAAGCTTTGTGCTCTGATAAAGGTAAGAAAAATGAAAAGTTTTGATTGAAAAGGTAAGATAAGTGGAAATTTTTATTTCGAAAATATGAATCTAGTTATGTTTGATAAATTTTGTCCTAGCCTGAAAACTAGGGCACAACTAGAATAAAGAAGATTTTATATGAGTAGATCTGATAGAAATGATGAAAGATATGTTATTACTATGCATAGAAAGAATGTTTGGACTAACAAATGGATGTTGGATCCTAGAAAGAATTTTTTGCAGGTTAGTTACTGTGACCCTAGTGCGCAGTACAAGAAAGGTTGGGGATCCTTCAAAAGAAAGAGGGGATTAACTCTTTGCTATAGTTGCAAAAGACCGGGACATATTGCTAAGGAATTCCCTGGTAGAGATTCTATTTGTCTTTGTTGTAAAGCTATGGACCATGAAGTTTTGGATTTCCCTAGAATGATTGCTAAGGTTGAAAAAATCAATATGAGACAAGAAAACCCTGAGGAAGATCAAGAAACTAAGACCATGGAAGAAGCCCAGAAAGAATCAGAGAATGTATTGCTACAAATGAAAGAAACCCTGAATGATCACAGAAATGTCTACTTATCAGAAATCTTCAAAGAAAAAGAATGCATAGAAACAAGAATAGGAGACTTCAACATTGACTGTGTTCTGGATGAAGAAACACAGGTGAATATCATGATAGAAAGAACTTCGGAAATTTTAGGAAATCCTGTTATGATTCCTTCATTGGGAGGAATAGGATTATTTAGAGGAAAGTTGATAACCCTATGTGGAAGACTCACCTAGATGTCTATGAGTGCTCATGGAACTTCAACGGGAGAATATTTTGAGGTTGTTAAATTTATTGAGAGCAACGCCCCATTTGATATGTTACTAGGAAAAACCTGGATTGAGAAGGATCAGGCCAGAAGAAAAGAAGAGGAAGTCTTAGAACAGAAGAAGCAATAATTAAAAGTTTTCATGACTAGGAGGATATCGCACTTGATTGAAGAACAGGAGAACAGATCGAAGTTGTTTAGAACCAAAAACTTTGATGTCGAAGCTGAAAGAACACAAGCAGACTCACAGAAGAGTGGAGCACCTACCCCAGACAAAGAAGAAGTATTTCCCTTGAACCCTATGAAATAATCTCAACAACGCGAAGTTACTATGCCAAAAGGAGATACGAATCAGAATGGAAATAGGAATGCCGAGATGAAGATCACAAGGAGGAAGGCTAGAAAGCTCAGTAAGAAGAGAGAAAAGTTGCATAATGTTCCAGAAGGAACTTCACAGAAGGAAGATTTGCAAAACTGGAACTTCGTCGAGATATCAGAACAACACAACATGGCACTTCGCCATGGCAAAGCGATATAATCGTTGGAGGCATTATGACCGTTAGATCGATGGACCCAAACGGTTAGAAAAATAGTTACGACCGGAAAGCTCATCTTCAGACCGTTGGTACCGCACCGCAACTGACAGAACTGCATTGATGAAGGCTTCTTGTCCATTGCAGAGATCCGTTACCCTGCCATCAGAAGAACCAGAGTTGGGAGATGAACCTGCCCAACTCCGTAGAATAGTTGATGCGACCGAAGCTCACCTTCGTCGAGTGCAAGAAGAGAAAGAACAGGCCACGGTGGCCCTAAAGCAAGCACAACAGGAAGTGGTAGAGCAACGTCGAGTTACGCAACAGGAGAAGGATGACCTCCACACCAAGTTAGAAGAGGAGAGAGTACAGGTCAAATAAGAGAGCGAGAAGTTGCTCACAGAACAACTCGGAGTCAAAGAAGCAGTCAGCAGAGCACTTCGCTCTGTGACAGGCTTAGAGAAAAATCTGGAAGAACCATTGGAGAAGCAAGTAGCGCAGCTTGCGGAAGCTATCCAGCATATTCAATAGAGAATCACAGACCTAAAGCTACGAACAGTGCCAAGCACCCCGCAGGGCGTGCGAGATCAAAGGGAAGCCATTGCTCGAAGTGTAGTTGAGAGGATCAGGGCATTCAATCTGGAATGTAAACAACTTAGCAATAGAAGTGCACAAACCTACGAGTGACTTACTGAAGACCTTGAACTAAAGGCACTGGAGTCACAACTCTAGGAGGAAAAGCAGCAAGCAATGACAGTTCAAGCGCAGTTGAAGCTCTTGTCAGCAGTTGAAAGGATGAAGCGATCCCAGGAACAACGCATTGCTCAACAACAGGTCCACACCATACAGATAAACGTCATGGAAGTGACTCAGAGGCTCCAACGAGTCCAGGACAAAGCGTGCCAATTGTTTGAGGAGAAGGCCGAGGAGAAGAGATAGAACAAGTCATTGTTGCAGTCGAACAACGCTTAGAGGGACCTGCCAATGAAGAAATTATCCAAGAGTTCACTGAGTAGGAGGCCTTGGCATAGCAATAGGTCGAAGCAGCTCGAGAAAAGATCGAGGATTTTGAAGCAGAGCTACCTAGACCAAAGTGACTCGAGACGAGTCATAGGTGAGTGTTGGGGGCCTGTTGGCCCTTGACCAAGTTTTGAGGATCCTTGGTCATGTTTGACCTATTTTGGGACTTCGACAGGCTGTCGATGGTGGAGCGCAAGTCAAAGTGGATATCATGGGATCTCGGCCCCTTGTTTAGGGATTTTTGGGTTTTGGGCTTATGTAACGGGTATGGGGATGTGGCCCATGGGTTTACCCATATTTAGGCCCATTTTGTAATGTATAAATAGAAATCTAGGCAATGTAAGTAAGTGTGCGCAAGTGTGTGATACCAAGTGCTAAGTGCAAGTGATAATTGTACATGCTTTGTGCATGTTGTGTGAGACTTGCAAGGCTAAGTGAAAGTGACTGTAAGGGATTGAGTAGAAGCTTTGTGTTGTAACCTAGCTCGGGGAAGGAGGATCTGGTGAGGTGCGCGCAGATCTCCTGTCCTATGTGGAGTAGGATCTTGTGGCTCTGTTCATGTAGAAGATTGATAGAAGATAATAAAAGAGAATAAGAGTTGGTGGACGTAACCCCAGGATGGGGGTGAACCACGTATATCATGTGTTGTTATGCTTTGTGCGATGTATTGATGTGTTTATGTGTTTACTTTCTTAGTTCTTTGGCATAGATAAATGATAGATAGATCTGATGTGATAGCTTAGTGCTGAATAATATGAATGAGTGCTAGATCTAACATATGTTAATGTGCTTAGTGCTTGAATATACTAGATATGGGTGAATATTGCGATGCTCTATGATTAGGGTTTTCAACTGTGAAGTAGATATTGGTTAAATACTGATGAACTATAACTATTAAGTGCTTTGATAGAATATTGTAATCACAGATCTGTGTCCCGGCTAAGGTTGTAGACACTGGATTCCTGCAACCACCCCTGCCTCTACCTCAGGTGAGACTTCATCTGCTTCACAGGTGTTGTCGAAAGGGTCGGTAGTTAGGGTTTTGTTGGTGCTCTCTTGAGCGTTGAAGCCTGGGTCTTCCCCTGTGCCAACAAATGCTTCCATTGTCGGGACCTGAAACTTTGATTGTTGGGAACTGAAGTAAAGAAAAAGAGAATCTTTGTGCATAGATATGTTGCTGAAGTGCGCAATATTCGACTTGAAAATGTGATTGCTGGGAACTGAAGTAAAAGAAAAGAGAAGCTTTGTGTGTAGATCTGTTGCTAAAGTGCGCAGTATTCTACTTGACCTGTAAATATTTGTGCTAAGAAGAGAAGTCAGATCTGAAGAAAAGAGGTAAGATATTGAAGCTCTGTGCTCTGATAAAGGTAAGAACAGTGAAAAGTTTTGATTGAAAAGGTAAGATAAGTGGAAATTTTTATTTCGAAAATATGAATCTAGGTATGTTTGATAAATTTTGTCCTAGCCTGAAAACTAGGGCACAACTAGAAGAAAGAAGATTTGATATGAGTAGATCTGATAGAAATGATGAAAGATGTGTTATTCTTATGCATAGAAAGAATGCTTGGACTAACAAATGGATGTAGGATCCTAGAAAGAATTTTTTGCAGGTTAGTTACTATGACCCTAGTGCGCAGTACAGGAAAGGTTGGGGATCATTCAAAAGAAAGAGAGGATTAACTCTTTGCTATAGTTGCAGAAGACCAGGACATCTTGCTAAGGAATGCCCTGGTAGAGATCCTATTTGTCTTTGTTGTAAAGTTATGGACCATGAAGTTTTGGATTTCCCTAGAATGATTGCTAAGGTTGAAAATTTTAATCTGAGACAAGAAAACCCTGAGGAAGATCAAGAAACTAAGACCATGGAAGAACCCCAAAAAGAATCTGAGAATGTATTGCTACAAATGAAAGAAACCCTGAATGATCACAGAAATGTCTACTTATCAGAAATCTTCAAAGAAAAAGAATGCATAGAAACAAGAATAGGAGACTTCAACATTGAATGTGTTCTGGATGAAAAAACACAGGTGAATATCATGACAGAAAGAACTTGGGAAATTTTAGGAAAGCCTTTTATGATTCCTTCATTGGGAGGAATAGGATTATTCAGAGGAAAGTTGATAATCCTATGTGGAAGACTCGCCCAAATGTCTATGAGTGCTCATGGAACTTCAACAGAAGAAGATTTTGAGGTTGTTAAATTTATTGAGAGTAGTGCCCCATTTTCTATGTTACTAGGAAAAACATGGATTTAGAAGGATCAATCCAGAAGAAAAGAAGAGGAAGTCTTAGAATAGAAGAAGCAAAATTAAAAGATTTCATGACTAGGAGGATAGCGCACTTGATTGAAGAACATGAGAACAAATCGAATATGTTTAGAACCAGAAACTTGGATGTCGAAGTTGAATGAACACAAGAAGACTCACAGAAGAGTGGAGCACCTACCCCAGATAGAGAAGAAGCATTGCCCTTGAACCCTATGAAATAATCTCAACAACGCGAAGTTACTATGCCAAAAGGACATAAGAATCAGAATGGAAAGAGGAATATTGAGATGAAGATCACAGGGAGGAAGGCTAGAAAGCTCAATAAGAAGAGAGCAAAGTTGTAGAATGTTCCAGAAGGAACTTCGCAGAAGGAATATTTGCAAAACTGGAACTTCGTTGGGATATCAGAACAACACAACATGGCACTTTGCCATGGCAAAGCGATATAACCATTGGAGGTATTATGACCATTAGACCGACGACCCCAAACGGTTAAAACAATAGTTATGAACGAAAATCTCATCTTCAAACCGTTGGGACTGCACCGCAACCGACATAACCACATTGATGAAGGCATCTTGTTCATTGGAGAGATCCATTACCCCACCATCAGAAGAACCAAAGTTGGGAGATGAACTTGCCCAACTCCACGGAATAGTTGATGCGACCGAAGCACGCCTTCGTCGAGCGCAACAAGATAAAGAACAGGCCATGGTGGCCCTAAATCAAGCACAATATGAAGTGGTAGAGCAACGTGGAGTTGCGCAACAGGAGAAGGATGACCTCCACACCAAGTTCGAATAGGAGAGAGTGCAGGTCAAACAAGAGAGAGAGCAGTTGCTCGCAGAACAGCTCGGAGTCAAATAAGCATTCAGCAGAGCACTTTGCTCTGTGAAAGGCTTAGATAAAAAGTTGGAAGAACCAGTGGAGAAGTAAGTAGCACAGCTTGCGGAAGCTATCCAACAGCTTCAACAGAGAATCACAGACCTAGAGCTACGAACAGTGCCAACTACCCCACAGGACGTGCGAGATCAAAGGGAATCCATTACCCGAAGCGCAATTGAGAGGATCAGGGCATTCTCTCTGGAATGTAAACAACTTAGCAATATAAGTGCAAAAACCTATGAGCGACTTACTGAAGACCCTGAACTAAAGGCATTGGAGTCACAACTCTAGGAGGAAAATTAGTAAGCAGTGACAATACAAGTGCAGTTGAAGCTCCTGTCAGCAGTTGAAAGGATGAAGCGATCCTAGGAAAAACGCACTTCTCAACAGTAGGTCCACACCATACAGAGAAAAGTCATGGAAATGACTCAGAGACTCCAACCAGTCCAGGACGAAGAGTGCCAACTGTTTGAGGAGATTGAAGGTCGAGGAGAAAAGATGGAACAAGTCATCATTGCAGTCAAACATCGCTTAGAGGGACCTGCCAACGAAGTAGTTATCCAAGATTTCATCGAGCAGGAGGCCTTGGTGCAGCAACAGATTGAAGAAGCTCGAGCCAGGATCGAGGCTTTTGAAGCAGAGCTACCCAGACCAGAGTGACTCGGGACAAGTCACAGGTGAGTGTTGGGGGCATGTTGGCCCTTGACCAAGTTTTGAGGATCCTTTGTCATGTTTGACCTATTTTGGGACTTCAATAGGTTGTCGAAGGCGGAGCGCAATTCGAAGCGGAGATCGTGGGATCTCGACCCCTTGTTTAGGGATTTTTGGGCTTTGGGATTATGTAACGGGTATGGGGATGTGGCCCATGTGTTTACCCATGCTTAGGCCCATTTTGTAATGTATAAATGGAAAGCTAGGCGATGTAAGTAAGTGTGCACAAGTGTGTGATACCAAGTGCTAAGTGCAAGTGATAGTTGTACATGCTTTGTGCATGTTGTGTGAGACTTGCAAGGCTAACTACAAGTGACTGTAAGGGATTGAGTAGAAGCTTTGTGTTGTAACCTAGCTTGGGGAAGGAGGATCTAACGAGGTGCGCACAGATCTCATGTCCTATGCAGAGTAGGATCTTGTGGCTCTATGCATGTAGAAGATTGACAGAAGATAATAAAAGAGAAGAAGAGGTTGTGGATGTAACCCCAGGCTGGGGGTGAACCATGTATATCCTGTGTTGTTATGCATTGTGCGATGTATTGATGTCTTTATGTGTTTACTTGCTTAGTTCTTTGGCATAGATAAATGATAGATAGATCTGATGTGATAGCTTAGTGCTGAATAATATGAATGAGTGCTAGATATAACCTATGTGAATGTGCTTAGTGCTTGAATATACTAGATATGGGTGAATACTGCGATGCTCTGTGATTAGGGTTTTTAACTGCAAAGTAGATACTGGTTAAATACTGATGAACTGTAACTGCTAAGTGCTTTGATAGAATATTGTAATCACATATATGTGTCCCAGCTAAGGTTGTAGACACTAGAGTCCTGCAACCACCCCTGCCTCTACCTCGGGTGAGACTTCATCTGCTTCGTAGGTGTTGCTAAATGGGTCAGTAGTTAGGGTTTTTGTTAAGGTCCTAACCCGCACATAGGTAGATCAATGTATTCGGATGTAATAAAGGTCAATATTAATAAGACCTTTCAATAAAATAGAATAAGGCGGATGTAAGAAGACCTAATAGAAG